>NMRB01000779.1:84859-129649 GCA_002633025.1 Notospermus geniculatus | reverse complement strand
AGACACAATGGATCGTTTGAAAGAACTCAAGCGGCCAAAGTAGCCGTCTCTCCGACCTGATATCTCCGGGTCCCATTTCAAAGACAGTATCGACAAGCCCTGGTAATAACAAGCATTGTGTTATAACGGCGGATAAACAAACATATCGATCTGTACTAACCCTTTCAGATGTTTTTTTCTAATGTTTTTTTCAGCAGGTAGAGAAAGGAGTGGAAATTGCCAACCGGCACATGATGCTTCTCCCCCGGGCTCCTCCTCGATAGCCCGATCGGGTGTCACGTGATGTTTACTCAAACCTGTCCCTCCTTTTTCGACAGACGATATGGTGACATCGATTAACGGCACCGTTGTTTGAATGAAACTTGAGTCTTCTACATCAATATCGATCACAGAGCGTTTTACAGATCACACCTTTACCTAAACATTTCTGGTCGACAGAATGATGCCATCAGTCGATGTCATTGATTATATTTTATATAAGTACACTGAACATCACTAGATATTGCAGCAAATAACGTGAGAAAGGCGTCAACTGGAATTTTCACCACGAAGATTCTGCGGAATGTAGAATACCAAGGGTTCTGCAGCTCAGAAACCAAAGCCAGAGCAATTTGCCTGGTCGCGACTCGAGAAGACGCTGAGGGAAGGATGTAAAGGTCAAGGGTTTATCATCATTAGAACCTAATCACCCGTTGACAGTTTGCTGTCTCACATTCTGAACGTCGCCCTGGTCTAGCAACAACATCATCCAAATCCAGTGATGTCACCAAGCAATCCCTAAAGATAGTCTGTGATGCCAAAGATCTAGCACAAATCATCACAGAGACAAGGAATCAGGAGTTGCAGCAAAATGTTAGCAAAAGTATTGTCGGCCTACATTAGAACAATCGTTGAAAAGGGCAATCGAAACAAACTAAAACGCCGTTTCTGCCATTTAGCCCAGGATATTTATCGAGAATAAGGGGGAACCTAGAACAAATTGCAACAGAATTTCTTTTTGCTTTATATGGTTTAGTATACCCCTCCATACCTAAACATTTCTGGTCGACAGAATGATGCCATCAGTCGATGTCATTGATTATATTTTATATAAGTACACTGAACATCACTAGATATTGCACAAAATAACGTGAGAAAAGGTGTCAACTGGAATTTTCACCACTGAGACTCTGCGGAATGTGGAATACCAAGGGTTCTGCAGCTCAGAAACCAAAGCCAAAGCAATTTGCCTGGTCGCGACTCGAGAAGACGCTGAGGGAAGGATGTAAAGGTCAAGGGTTTATCATCATTAGAACCTAATCACCCGGTGACAGTTTGCTGTCTCACATTCTGAACGTCGCCCTGGTCTAGCAACAACATCATCCAAACCCAGTGATGTCACCAAGCAATCCCTAAAGATAGTCTGTGATGCCAAAGATCTAGCACAAATCATCACAGAGACAAGGAGTCAGGAGTTGCAGCAAAACGTTAGCAAAGGTATTGTCGGCCTACATTAGAACAATCGTTGAAAGGGCAATCGAAACAAACTAAAACGCCGTTTCTGCCATTCTCGTCTTGGCTACCACATTTTAAGCCGAAAAGCGATATAAAACCGAACGTCAGAGCAACTGGTCACTGCCATCTTCTTTATCCATTTGGCAATCGGATTGCAAAACCACAGTCTTCCCAAAACCAAGAGTAATCCGAATGGCTATTTTTAGAAACAGATCAATCACGTTCTCAACGTTAAAAAGCCACGATACCAACGTTACAACAGAGCTTTGGCAAAAATAAACGGATACGTGCCAAACGATTGCCGGAGATTCCCCCAGATTCGGAGACAAACGCGCGTTTCCAAAAATGCTATTTTTAGCATCACAAACGCCCGTTTCATTCTCCGCGCTATTATCGTATCGCTCGTGGATGAGCCCTTTTTGACTCAAATTAAATAGATAGCAACATATTTCTATTATTAAGGAAATGGGAATGAGTTTCCATGGTAACTGGGAATACTATTCTTTGGTCTCAGGTACAGGGATTGTTCGTGATGGTGGCTGCACAGGTAACTGACTGATAATGTTGACATCGGGGAGTAGGTTGAAGGATTGTGTTGCCAAGGAGCTGAATGCCAAGAGATCTGTAATAACTACCCATGATGGCCTTTGAAGATCATAAACCTGATATCATTCATCAATGGTTTAACCCCTCCTCGACAAATAGCCAATCAACCTATTGGTAACTTCCTCACAGAATGTCATACGGCGCCTACGTGCCAACGATGGAAGATGAAACTACAACGAAACTTATGCTCAAAACATTTCTTCTGAAACGAAAGCTGCTTTTTTGAATAGTTTGTAAAACGAGCAGCTTCTATATGAAATATGAGTGGTCAGTTTCTAATGGACAAATCCACTAAACGAACAATACACTCTTGTTTGTCCCTTCTGTTGTAACAAAAGCTGCGATTGGTTACTTCACCATAATATATGCTGTCTTCACAATGACACACGCTCTGGTTGGTTTATTCAAAATAACACGCCCTATGATTGGTTCCAATGCTGTGGCATTGACAACTGGAGCTGATATCTCTTTGCCGACCAAGCTGTTGAGTTGTATGTCACCAAAGGCCGGAAATCCACGATCGGCTGCCGTACCACGTCGTTTCAGTACTAACCACCCTCCCGGTCAACTTATTCCGGTATAATTCCGGTATAATGAATGAGAATGCTTCCCGCATGAGAGTGCCCGCTTTATTGTGTGGCGGACACTCAAAAACAGGGAGACGTGTTTATCGGTTCCTCCCCCATTGTCAAGTCGCGACTTATTCCGTCAATCTTTTGTTGGGAGGCATTGGCAAACGGAGGGCACTGAAAAATATTACACCGGCAATAGGATCTTACAGTTCTCCTGGACAAGTCGCATGTTCAGCGAGGAAGCCTCGAAACTGGGGGCGAGACCATTTCGCAAAGAAACGACTTGATATCGATTATCTGAGGCCGTATATGGATAACATCCGTCTCATGTTGCCCCGAAACACTTTTCTTATGTCACCCCGAATAGACCACACCTCAAACCGTAGACGCAACGTTAGATTTTCATTGACAAACTGTAACCGGTCATCGACAAAAATGCGATCCCTGGCAACGAGTAGCGTGGTGTCAGCTGACCCCGTTCACCAGGTCCCCAACAAATCACGTATTTAATAACCTAAGGTGATCAGAATGCGGAGGCAGGCATGAGCACCCTCACCAGGGTCTCCTTACCAACTTGCGTAAATAATCCCCAGGCACTGGGATCTCGTATCCACAGTTATCGAGGGCAGTCATAAGTTAGTGACGTCACTCTGACGTCAACAGAAACATAGGCAGTGTGTTCAACAATAACGGGTAGCGTGACTTTTAACTTCAGTAAGTCAGGTAAAGGCATTTTTGTCTATCGTGGACGGGGAGGTTGACAAAGGATGTCTGTGTTCTTTCCTTTGGTACAATGACACCGTATCGTCGTCAGAATCAATGACAAACATTCCCACTTTAACCCTTCGGATTTATAAATTATTGCCGGTAAATTTGCCTTGTCAAGACTTCGAAGTCCACAGTGAATGCATTTGTATATTTAATTTTTCCGTCAGACCAAAGCCATAACATTATTGGCCCTGGTGAGTACCGAGGAGGCCATCACAAGCTACTCATGTTCCTCACTTGGATGGTTTTTTTACTTGCCTTTGTAAAGGTACAAGGTACATGTACAAGGCACAAGGCACAAGGCACCACGGATTACTGTACCGTGCGATGGACGAGCGCAAGCATAAGTAGGCCAACATGTACTGCCTGGCAGTACGATACGGAGCCCTGCCAAAAGTCCCTTACTGGCAGCCAGTAAGGGACTTTTGGCAAGGCTCCGTATCGTCGATCCGTGTCACGTATGACGTCAGTATGACTTTGATAGAAAATGCATTAGCTCGACACACCATACATGTACGTGCCTTGCCAAACGTCCCTAGTAATCGTCACCAGAACGTTTGATTGGCTGACGTGATGATCACGTTGACCAATCACCGCTCGTTTTTTATTCTCAGCATCAAGAATCTACGATTCGTACTAATTTTTGCGATGCTCCTGGTTTAGGGGCCACCGCCAAGTCACTCCGTGGATGGAATGAGCGTTCCCTTCTTTTATTTTGAAGCCTCACGGCTTCAACTGAAACGAACGCTAAACGATTTTTTTACAATATCACCGAGTCAGCTCTCGTTCCGTTTCGTAAAGAGCAGGGCTAAATTTAGACATTCAAACAAAACAAAACCATTCACACCAGACAATGCCATCAATTTTGAAATGGCAAAATACGGTGTGAGTGCACCAGGAATGAGTAACCAGGAAGCACTTCGATATAAACCCCGACGAACGAATTTTTTTTGCGGACTAAATTTGTTCATGATTGACAGGTAAATGTCATGTTTACTCCTAATGTTCCTTTTGATATTTCTGTGAGAAAAACCAACCCAGAGGGCGTTAATGAAATGAAAACTGTTAATTACGACTCCTCGTTTCGAGTGTAGAATTCTATACAGCAATTATTCACTTCATTCCAATTACAGGCAGTCCTGATTACGACATTTCTTTCAACGACACTCAATAGAATCTCGCATTAAACTTTCATTAATTTCAATTTTCCCGTTTCTTTCCAAAGCACACTCAACGCGGCTAGGTGTAAATGAGTCAAAGGTAATTGGAATTAGACGAAGCCTTAATTGAGCACGAATATAATGGAATTTAATGGGGTAATTGGTATTTTTCTCCTGGCTCCGTGGAGACGATGAATTTACTGAGTTGCCTGCGTGGGCTCTGAACAAGTCTGCTGACGTCTGCCGCCAGACAATCTGCCACGCCCTAAAACCGATTCAGACAGCGCGAGGGCACTCACCTTCACCCCTAACAGGAGAGTTAAACGATAATCAAACTGTTTACGTCGACCTAAGTGTAGAGTTTTCACGCTTGTCTGACGATGTCATCGACTCGTGACTGCCACACCATGGTAGCCCCACTGCAGCGGTCCCTCGCGCTTGCCGTGAGCGGTTGCCACAGGCCATCGCTCCAGGGAGCTCCCCGATTTTTCGCAATGTCTGTCAACCTTTGACCTGACGCTTTATTTGTCAATCTGACATGCTTGAGAGATGGCTGCCGCCCAAAGGGAACATCTTAACCAAAGGACACGGTCGACTATACCACACAATAATCTCGCGTCGCAATGTACTCCTGTCGGGGCGAGAATCACCTCAGCAGTCTCACTGNATTTTAGTTTAATGGGAAATGCATTAGACAGCCAAACTTCGGAGGCGCATTCTGCAAAATCTGCCGCTTCAAAATCAATGGGAATAGTACAAAATGTACATCTTGACCTACTGAATTTGAAAACGTCATTAACCCATTTTAACAAATTTTTACTGGAACCTCGTCCCCAGTGTTTACATTCGCGTATTTGCACAGGTGTTGCATATGGCTGGGGCACGGCTTTGCCTGGAGGCTAGATTCACTCTCTATGGAAGGTACCACCAAAAATGTAACCAAACCCCGCGAGCCATTCGCTTTAACCAAAGGACACGGTCGACTATACCACACAATAATCTCGCGTCGCAATGTACTCCTGTCGGGGCGAGAATCACCTCAGCAGTCTCACTGGTGTATTAGGCGCTAGATTCTGTTGCTAGCACTGGGGCCAGCAGCAGCTTAGTACATGTACTTTGAATCAGCTCAAAGGAGTCATTGGTAACCTAGCCTACGTCAATTTAGATTGGTAGTGACCCGATCCTCCGCTAGGGGCGCTGGGCTGGCTATCGCGAAAGATCGGTCCTGGCTGATGAGGATGGCAGAAATGTGGCTGCCTCTGGAAGTGACGTAAATCAGACTAGTATCCAGTCATGACTGTACTTAGAACATGCACAACAACATGAAGAAGGATCGGATACCAGTTGCAACGAGCAATCATGGCGGCGGAAAGTGGTAAACTGGTATACATTGGAGAATAAATATATCTCATTGATCTTTTCGCTCGCTACAAAGCGTGCCTTAGCGATAATCAGTTCCAGAAGAAAGACTGAGTATGGGTTCTTGAAACCAATGCAGGCAAAAGCCTTAAAAAGTGCCATTAGCGAATGACACAATGGCTATTCTTCCAACCGGTTATGGTTATGGCAAAAAATAAACAAGCAGCCGATTCACGTTGACCAATCAACGCCAAGAAACTCGCAGGCAGTACCGGTCTATATATTTTATATTTAGAGACCGGGTACCAGTCTAACGTCAATTTTGTTCTACCTCATCATTCACTACCGACATCACCCGCTGAGGCTGGAGCTTAGAGAATGCCTAACGATTTTAGATTCGATTCTTAGAAATCATATCTCCAAAATGGTCGATACAACTCGTCACGCACACCCAAGAAATCATTCATCAACTAGTCCACGAAATAATTCAAAAATCATCGTCAGCAAACGATCCATCTGCCTTTTACCAGATTATCCGAGAAAATAAGTTACTTAGAGCGAAATGATCTATTTTGAGACGAACTTTATTGATAACCTATCCAGTACTATAAATTGACCGATCGAGGAGTACGTTACTTTTCTGCCGGTATGGGTTTGATTGGTGGAACCCACGTCATGACTGATATAAGAAACGTAAATGATTGAGAGGCTGGCAAACTACGGCTGGGATGCTTTTTGTTACAGAGGTTCGCCTCTGGGCGGTGTTAAAAGAATTGGCGCCTTTGGATTCTTGGCCCAGGATTTTGACATCTGAATATCGTATCCTGTCGCGTAAATCAAGCAGATTATGACGTAATTTTTCGGCGTAAAGCTCTGGAAATCAATACTTTTCATGTGCTTTCGTTGGAATTTCCTCAAGAACATCAATCTAGGTGATTTGTTACTTCTCAGCAAGGGTAATTTACTCTTGTTTAGGCCATCCGTTGCAGGCATGTTCAATTGGTATTTCAGTATTTACCTGTACCAAGCCATCGTCCATCAAAGTTGAGATCACGACATAAAAGACGTCAAAATATTTAGATATTTGCCACATTGGGTGACTAATGAATATTGCATGCGTATCAGACAGGTTGCGTTTTCCTGGAAAGGCACTTCTTGAAACATCCAGCTAAATAACGAGCTCGGCTCATTGCCTATCTCATAAAGTTCTCGAGCGGGTTCATGTTACTCTTTCACGGACGTAAGTATAAAAATAACGTGAAACGTTGATTAAAACCATGCATGCCATACCCCAACCTATCATTAATTGTACAAAAAACTCTCTTCACATAAACCGACGAAGATGACAAATACGACATCGTTATGAAATATGGAGCAAGTCACGTGACATGACGTCACGATGACGTAGAAGAAGGAGATAATAATCGGCTTGTTTTCCAGGCGAGCAGCCAAAGTAGATTGAGTGAGAGCTTGAAATCAATGGAGATAATGGACTTAAGTGGCTACAAGTGATGATTAAGATACATTAAGTGACCGTTAGCTATATTTATTGCCTCAGCTTCTCAGCATGGTCACGATTTCTCAAAACATGTTGTGGTGGAGTTGATTCTTCAAAACATGTTTACGTCGTTGAAAAGATATCTATCATACAAACGTATTCAAAGATATCGGTTGCCAACACCAACATGTCACCATAGACAGTGACTGTGGCAAAAACAAAACAGAGAATGATGATACATATGTTATGTTGTTTTTATGCTCACCAAAGCGGGGGCCAGAAAAACAAATAAGAAAGAATAGAACAACATCAACATCAGCAGCAGCAGCAGCAGCAACGTTGACTGTGAGAAGCTATCGGTGTTAAGTTGCACAGAATCCAATGGTGGGTCACTGATCTTCGTGACTGGGACCACAGCATTTATTGGCCAACACTAACAAACGGTAAGAACATCTACACGTTGATTCGTTTTGGAACAATTCACAGAGCAGGTAGAAGTGGAACCAAAGACTTATTCCTTGCCTTCCCTTTACTGCGCTTGTAAGCCACAGAGATGGAAGAAGGTACGGTCCCGCTAGTACTACAGAGGCGTGTAGGGCCTCTGCTCAAAGGCCAGTGGAAGGCTCTTGCCCTTTCACGAACCGCTGATTATAATGTATTCTAGACGCTTTCAACAGGAAACCCAAATGCAAGACCGATTAGAATCGGAGCAGAGCTAGCACGGCCTGAACTGAGAAGCAATCATCCAGGGTGGTGCTAATGGCTAATCATATCCTTGAAGAGGACATGATGACGCAGTTGGCGGATAGTACCAATCAATTTGCGCTGGTGATTTATTTGGATGAGCTGAGCTGTGATTAATGTTGGTCATGTCTGCACGACTGGTTGGGTGGACGCCATTTGGAGACAGGGTGAGCTAAAGGGGAACCCACCCATGACCTTTTAGCCCAGAGGCTGAGGTGACGGTGATGTTTGATGCTGTTTTCGGTATCCAGAGTGTTTCATACATGGATTGTATGTATTTGGGCTGCTTCCCGTTGTTGCGGACTCGGCTATTGTGAGACGGAACGGAGAGTTTTCTTCTCTTACCATTCCTTACAACAGGTATACCCCCATCCTTCATAGACCTCCTGTGACCTGCCTCGCACGGACTAGAAAGAATATCTCTGCAGTGTCATGATACAGTGAGATAGATCGCGATCTGAGTGGGCGATTTGAGATCATTTCTCACGCAATCAGATTGTATGTGGCAATGAAATCAGAGAAGGTTAGTGACGCAAAATGTGTCAGCGAGTGCTGGTCACATCATCCACGGTAACTCCCCAAGACCCCGATGTCTTTGAAGTTCGGTGTTCAATTTCGCGCGAAGTGGCAGGGCCAGAGGAAAACTACCCCCGCCTAATCATGAGGGGCAGCAATCTGCTGGTGATGAGGTTTTTTGTACAGATTTGCTTTTCATGAATAACGTAAAAATCTGGCATAAAAGCAGTTAAAAATAATCAGCGTCTATTACATGTACATGTACATGTACATGTATAGGCCGATCGTACAAAATATTGGACCTATGAGGAGGTGGCCTACCTATGATGGGGTATGTTGAAGGCCTATTTGGCATTCGCGGAAAAATACACTGGGTGAAGGACCGTAATCCCCGCAGATACGAACCAAGAACTACGAGTCAGTTCAAATTGGCAGACATGACAGTGCGAGAAATGTTTTTGCGAGCCTCTCATTTAATGATCTCCGAAAATTTGGAGGATGTCTCACGTGACCTCCTCAACGATGAAATAATTGGGGAGTGTGGAGTGAAAGTACCCGACCCGTCCAATGTGGGCAACCCCGAACGGAAAATATCCTCCTCGTCATGACCGGCGGCAAAGATTCTGCCACTTTTTCTAGCTTGAAAAACGGCATTTACTGTACGCCTCTGCTAAAGCACCCCGCTCAAAGACCCCCTTATCGTCTTGGTCTATATTTACGGATGACTTTCTTCCCAATCCAACGTAATCACATGATCCAGCCTGGATGAAGAGTCTCACAGACATAGAGTGCTGAGATTTGCTAAATGCTACAGCAATCAGCTATGTCAATTTACCCGTCTCGTCTGATAAATCTTTTGGAATATAACTGAATCGAGGGATTGTTAGTCAAGTGAGGTAACCGCAGCCGTTTGCTTTCCGATTTGATCTTCTTGTCAATCTGTCAGCCATTTTGAATGAAAGTCAAAGCCGCATCACAAACTCACAAACAGATACTACGAGATTGAATTTATGTCGCTTGAAAAGAACGATTATTGCCCGTGGCACAAAGCCTGCCTTGCCGATAGCGGAAAACAATTCGTCTATTGCCATGTGCTACAAAAAAATAGCGGATATGGCCGTATTTCGTTTTGACGGCTGTCGGGTGTGAAATGATCGGTGATGTAGTGACTGTCCCTAACACTGAACTTTCCCCTCAGCCAATCAGAATAATCGTTGCTGTGTAACAAGCGCTCTGATTGGTTCCCATGATTTCGCACTCGACGCTGTCGTTGTTATATCCACCAATCATGATCGGCAGAATATGTATTCATTCAAGAGCATCATTGCTATTAAAGGAAAGTGGCATTTCGAGTGATATTTTCCGAAGAGCCACTGAAACCACTCGCCAAACCTCGGGGGAATTCGTGGGTCTCGGGAGTGAAATTACGATGTTATTGGCATGTAAAACGTCCTCCTCAATCAAACTGACAGAGAATCAATTTATGTTCGGTGTTGTTTGAAAATGGATTGGAAGGATGGCCCTGAATACTGGTAATACAATAGGCCGCAGGTAATGAGAGGGATGCTACTTTTTTACTTGAAAACCAAGGCAAAAAGGCAAGATGTATCAGTTTTGCAATAGATTTTGCCATTCCCACTTGATTTAGTGTCGGAATTGATATCATAAGCGGCATATCGATGAAGTAAAACAATCCATGGCGATGACAGTTCTTTTAAGTTTTATGATCTATTACAGTTTCATAATCTGAAGTTATTTTTTATGGCAGTGCTGCGTAGGTGCAGGGAGTGTGCTAGCTGTTGGTAAAGTCAACAGCACACCAGGCGATATCGCAAGCGATGCGAGCATCGTACCAGCGACCAAAGTCGACTGTTGCCGCCAGGTGTGCGCTGGGCAGCGATGCGTGGAATCCTCTCGCCAGCGATGTTCGCCCAATGTCAAACAATACCAAAGCCGACATCGCCTAGCCTCAGTGGCTGCGAGAAGATGGGTGGTGAGTAGATCGCTTGCGATATCGCCTGGTGTGCGAGCTTTAAAGAGCAGTCGCCCCCTGACTTGTTCACACTTATGTCAGCCACCGCGGCGCGTGTTGACCTATTCCTCCCCGTCTCCCCGGGCGTATTAGGCACTAATGGGTACTTTAGATGGTATCAACTCTCAATATAGAAGCAACTCTCAGTAAGTCACGGAGAAACACGTCATCCTGCTTGCTTCCTGACGAACAGCAGCTAGCAGATTGGAAGAAGTCAACTTCCTCATCTAACTGGCCTCATGTCATACATTCCACCCACTCAAAGACAATGAAGCCATTCATTAGCTGTATCACATTGTAATCTGCCTCACCCACGCGATTTGTCATTCCCAAATAGCAACACTTTAAAAATTCATTCATGGTTTTAATGGATGTTACATTTTCCTCGTCACCTGCATTGTCACCGTTTCCTGTGGTAACGAGATGCGCAGGTGGAGGGATTGCAATCGGGTGAAGGCAAAACATTTCTGAACTGCACTCACAAGTGCCTGACCTCAAAAGGGACAGCATTCCCACTCTGACAACACCAACGTCAACGTCATGGGAACCAATCACAGCGCTTGTTACTCAGCAACGATTTTTCTGATTGGCTAAGGGGAAAGGTCAGTGTTAGGGTCAGCACTACATCTGATAAAGAACACGTACCCATGATTTCGCACCCGACAGTCCTTAGAAGAGCTGCAGCACACCGAACTTGAATATTGGATGACGCCCCAGCTACGTCATCAGCTTTGCCCCTATATTTCTGGGGTTTGTTTTATTGATGGTTGGTTGACGGTATGACATTTAATCTCATGAGCCTGGGCTCTACCCCAACGTTTAATCAAACTAACGTCATTAAATACCTGATTGGCCTCTAAGACCCCATCGTATGCGTCATCAGGATAAAACCCTCAGCCAATCTGCCCGGGGTCTGTCACCAGCAATAAGCCCCTTTGTTTCCGCCTTTGGAACATTAGCAAACGATCGGTGTTGTTGTGCGTAAGCGGGGAGCAGACGATCCGCCTATGACGACAGAGGTAACAGGTTGCTCTCCGATGTTTTTCAGTTTTGCCACTGGTTGCTATGCGGTACCTTGGAAACAGGTAACCATTCTTCGTTCAGAGACAAACTTCTTGCTGCTTACTGATGCAGGCATAGCTTATCGGTGTGTGGGGTAATCTTCACAAATTCACCCTTTGGGGATGCCTTTGAAAGACAAGAAGGCTAAGACAAAGGCATATTCTAGATTACGATACGACATGTTGGTTGCATAAATCACAAATGAACCATCTTGCCTGGCAATGGTTCCAATCACTCCAACCCGCCCTCAGTCTTTGAAGGGAGCGTGGCCGAAGGGCGGAGTGGCCTTGATGAGTGACACTAAGATTCAATCGTGTTGTACGTTCCTACAGTCATTGTAAGGCCACAATTATATTATTCCTTGGTTTACGAATCCGCCGCACTTGTTTTTCCCGATTTTCGAAAATAAAAATAATTGCAAAAAACGACTTAATTTTTTCCCCGCTGCGCTCATATTCCGATACAATTTGATTCCGATGTGAAGAAAATAAAAATAATTGTAAAATTAACTTTATCATTTCACCGCCGACGTTCAACATAGCCCACCATCTTGAATATAATTCAATGCAGATGTAACAATAAACGATAATCTCGTCTCCATTACACTTTTCGGTGAACTGTGCACGATTCCAAATATACATGTACCTGAAAAGTGCTGGAATCGAGGTCTGTAGAATATTGTTCTGCAGCGGTAACACAAACATGGCGGAGCCGCATGTTGGGAAAGTTTACCCAATTATTTTTTATTTTGCTACCTCGTGTCAGAGGTTTTCAGGAATAAAATCCGTAAACCAAGGAATAAAATAATTGTGGCCTAAAGGGTTATATTTTGGCATAAGCCTGTAAAAGGAATTATTACAAAGAGATAATGCCTGATTCGAGGATAAAAGAACCTAGAATGTGGTTCCAAAGGGAATCTGTTCCGAATTCATCAGCATCAACAAATCAAGTCATCAGAAGTGGGTGGCGCACAGGAAGGCGGTCTTCTCAATAAAGCCGGCTTACTACCACAAAAACAGTGCATTATAGTAAAACTCAGATCATGTGACTCATTACCTAAACACTCTCAAGTCATCTTCGAAATCTTTTAAACAGCATCCAACCTGTCCTCTTTTGATTCGGATCCGTTTTTCTTGCATGTTCACTCAGAGATTGCACTACTACTTAGGGCCCTGTAATCTCTGTAGCCTTTGATCTCTGGGTGAGAGTGGGTGTCTATAGTTGGTCTAGTCATCTATGGCATTTCAAACAAGGCAGAGACAAACAAAGAACCACTATATTTGGTCTTATTGACGTACGTTAAAAGATCATGCCCTGGCGCTCTCTCGATGACATTTTTCAACAAGGAGAGCGCAAGCAACTCTACTTATAAAGCACTAAAAGAAACGAGCAAGAGGAAGACAATGAGTATCACGTGCCTTTTATTGTTTGGTGACGTCACGCCCGAACTTCAATTAAAAGACAATGTGTACCCTACGGCCGCCATCTTTCATTTCCCATTGGTTGACACAAAAGGCGGGAAAGTCAAGCCGAAAAACTGCGGCCAAAGAGCCAATCCGAATTTTAGGTTCTTGGCTTCGTTTCATTTCTCGTTTTACATGTGCCCAGCGCAACCATGACAAACGACTTTTGGCGTTATCTCCTTCGAATACAACTATTCAGCCCTTTTCTTCCAAAGCATCATGGCCCATGATAAATGTCACCGATAACTGTGAGTGCACAACAGTCTCGGGTGCAGTCTCATCAGTCGTTGCTAAATTAGACGTTGGCCAGAAATATCATCTATTTCTGAGCGTTAATCTGTTTCTTGTGAGACGTTCAACCAAGAAGATGAAAAGGGAGGGAGTGCCACATGGAAGGTTCAACAAGTGGAACAACAGATGGCGCCACACGGAAAACTGTAGGAACAAGAGGCCCATCTGGCAAGCTCTCAGCTTGGTTCCAGAGGAATGCTTTCAATTGTTTGGGGGCAAAGAAAGGACAATTACACCAATCAAGCCATTGGTCCACCTTTCCAATGGACATTCTTGGGCCGAGTCCGAACGCTCGTCAGCATTCTGCATAATGCATCGTGTAGAAATCGGCTAACCTCTTCCTACACTCTGCAGCAAGCAGCGGGATTTTCTCGTGCGCCCAATCAGAAGCCTCGTTTCTTCGTCGTTCACGGAAGAAAAAATATCATTGATGTTATTTCATCAAATTTTGATTGGTCAACGTCATTACCGGGAACACGTCATGCACGTGGGTCGGTGCAAGCTTTGCAGTGATTGGTTGCTATTTTTGGGACCGGGGAAATCCGTTCAACACGGAATGTGGTTTGCTTGCGTGAAGGTCAAGGGAGGAGAAGCCAATTCTTAACCTGAACTCAGTGAAGATGCTCGTCAGTAACTCCAACTGCTAAAAGTGCCCCTGAGGCGTCAACAGTAAGAAATGTTTGTTTACCTTCTACACTCATAAGCATACCGGCATCAGAACACTAACGAAGCGGGGTGTGCTATATGGATTTACTCACATCTCACTCTATGGTTTACAAATTACAGCTCCACCACTCTCTTACCAAACTTACCAAAGTGGCCACGACATTGATTATTTTCGTCTTTGCAATTCAAATTCAGTAGGCCGCAAGTAGAAGCGGCGTCACCCTAATTTAATACTGAAGAAGACTGGGAAGTGCCTTATCAACTTATCTTGACCACAGCCGAGTGGACCATTATGTCTTTGGCTTCCAGACGATACTTTTAAGGATCCAATTACGGCCCGGTCAAATCTAAGGCCACATACATGTATAGAGAGGATGACTTGAATGTGCCATCGCTCCTTGCTTTAGTCCCATGCACTTTTACTGCATTGAGGAAAGGCCCAGTACAAATAAAAGCGTACTGCATGGCCTTTAATAGCATTTTTGTCTTGGGTGCATTTGGCTCTCTGGGGGGCAAAACTGCACTTTTTTGCCATTTTTGGCCAAAATCTGCACGAAAAACACGTTTTTCGGTGACGTCTGTGGTCATCTGCGGCCCCCATGCTAATAGGAGCAGTCAGCCGCGCATATTGCCAAAAGATGGCAGCAAAGTTCTAGCGGACCAATACACAGGAAAGTGCACGTGAGTGGTGCTCGGTCAAGAATGAATGGGTCCGCTACATGCATTGAATTGGGCCGTAGTGACACCTATTGGTCAACTCGCTGACAGCTCCTATTACGGCCATGTACTGTACATGTACATGTACTTTTATCATACCACAGTATGACAGCGAAATCTCCGTCGCACAAGATGGTGTAAAATTAAATGGTGCTATAAATCAGATGGTATATTACCACAAAATAGTGCTGTAGAAAGTATATGTAGCATAACTCAGTTGTGTCTTAGGATGATATACCGCATACACTACCCTGGGATGTATTCCTTTGGCTCTTAAAATGTCAGAGACATTGCTTACATATGATCCACTGACGATAAAGCATTACGCAGGCGTCAAAATATTTGATGTTCCGGAAAAAATCGTGATAAAGGGTCTTCCTTTTTGCCACGGAAGAAGAGGAAATGAGTTGTGATTTTTTTGGTGATGTATTAAAGAATGATTAGAACTAAGAAGCCCACCGAACATCAGAGTCTTCGCTGACTGAGTCGGTGGTGCGGAGGACTACAGAGGCAAAGTTTTTCGCCAACAAGTGTTCCTCAAAATGCGGAAAGTTTGCTTGCGTTTTGGTAAACACCACGCAAATAGGGAGTTTAAGAAATCAGACGATCAACGTTAACTTTACGACAACGTTATTTTTCATACTGCGAATTCACCAGACTATGTATATTGCATTTTCGGTACAAAAAATAACGTTGTCGTAAAGTTAACGTTTATCATTTGATTTCTTAAACTCCCTAATCTTCGTAAATTTCCGTACGACTTACGCCAAGACCAATGAAACTATCGACTACCCAAAGGACTGCTGAATGGGGATCCGAGCCGACTTTTTCAATAGTGGTTAAAACTACTGAAATGAAACTGACATCCCGGCCCTGATAATTTCCCACACAAAAGGCGTTCATTGGATCGGGTTTCGGTGTGCTGCCCTCTATCGAGGTAGGATCCCCAATGGCCCATCAGAGAGCCAACTTGGGCGTAGGAAACTTCCACGTGGGGAAGCACCAACTTAGTCATCAAACACCCGTCGCGCACCCTTAAGTCAATCTATCGGTACAGTCAATCTGCAGTAAACGAAAACTCCTCCCACGCTCCTGTCCTTAAACGCGTTTTAATCTAAAACCCGTTTTGGATATCTGACAGACACTCCTAATCCAAAAATCAAAGCAGGCCGAATTAATACCCCGTCTTTTACTTTCATTGGTAAAAAAATAAAGTTGTATGCAGTTTCCAATTACACATTTTCAATTGGATTTTCATCAGTTTGTTCGTCAATGTCAACATTTTGTTGGTGATAAAGCATCTGAATGACGTTAGCCAAGGTGAGTGGGATACTGAGGCGGCCTTACAAGTGCCCGAGTCGTGGACTTCATACTGTTCCTGGATACGGCAAATATGACGGAGGTGGGAATGATTACTGCCAGCGATTGATGCTCAGTAGTTCCAATGTTTGCCGCTCGATGGAAAACAAGTCGAGGGAACCACAGAAGACAGGTCGAGTTGCAACTGCATCCAACGCCATCTGGTCCTTGCACGTGGAATCGGAGTTGCTCGCGGTGGTAATGCTTGGTTTTCTCCGATCATCCATCGTGCCACTGAATCGATGATGGATCTTACTTCAGTTCGTCGTGTTTCATACAGGTGGCAGTCTAGTTTCTTGGAGGCTGGGGCTACACCCTTGCAAGTCGATACACAGTTGAAATCTATACTGACAAGGAAAATGCACAGGCACGCCAAACAGCGACTCATTCAATATGAGAATGAAGCGAGAAACAATAAGCCTTTCATGGATGCTACGGTTGAAGATGTTCCTTTTCGTCAATGCAAAAGTGGCCCGGCAATAACATCAACTGGGTTGCTTAGCGCGGTAAGATGTTTTCCTGACAAACATAATCAGATAATAAATTTTGCATGTTCATTAGAACCAGAAATCATCCAAAATGACGGAAGACGACGGAAAAGCTTTGAAACGGACAATGTACGAGCACTAAATCTTGGAAAATTAGCACAAATGTATCACTTTCACCGCACACTTTACCGTCAAGAACGAAATTTAATATGGCAAAGACGAGGAACATTTCTGGTTCTCTTAGCCTCAAAGGCTCCACGTCTCATCAGCTTTGACGTCAACGATATACGAGGACAATAGCTGAAGTTGGCAACTCCGGCGGCGATCACAGCTGGCGAGGACGCCTGCCCCGGGTTTCAATTGTAGCTTATTGTTATCAGAGGATGAGGAGGAAGTTGTGCTGACGTCAGTCGAGGAACTGGTAAGAAGCTGTCGATGAAGGAATGATTAAGGTCAATCTCGGTGGACGGGTTTAAAGCAGATGCGTCTTCGTGAGCACTNAAGCCCCCCCCCCCCCCCCGAAACACCAACGCGAACGCCAAACCCATTGTTCGATGCCACGAAGAGAGCACCGAACAAAAGGATAGACGTTCGCGTTGGCGTTTCGGGGGCTTTGCGAAAACTCCCTATTGGTTCAGCAGAGATCCGAAACAACCCGGAAAGTGTCCACTTTAAAGGACGTCTCATATATCCTGCCCTTCCTTGCAGCGATGAGACAGCCACGAACTAGGTACAGATAGATAGATGGTGTTATCCTACTGCAAGGTCGTTTGTATGATCGGTTTATTTTATGATGTCATCAATCTCACAGGAGAATAGATGATACGGCACGTTCGGTGAGACTGCCCCGACCAAGGCACGTCCTTGAAGATCAAAGATACAGAAAGATTGTATCTTACTGGGGGTTCTGTTGCTGTGATCGCTTCATGATGTCATCAATCTCGCGAGAGAAAAGAGGGAGATGGCACGTTCGGCGCATAATCGAGAGAAGAAACTGTGGATGGACGTAGCATGTGTTGATCTGCTGAATTTGCAACACTCCATGCTTACCTTTGGTAGGCATTCGGTAAAGGACACCACACGAGTTAGTCTCTGGTGGAAAACCACCATTGGAACAAGGAGGCATACACCTAGACTGGTACCCGGTCTCTTGATGTTCTCATCAAATCCTAGCGGTGGATCGAGGAACCAATCTAGGCACACACCCTGTTGGATGCATGAATACATGCTACAAAATTTGATGGAAACCAATTCAGAGTTGCCAGACACCACGCTCAACGCCCTTTCGTTGGATCATGAGCTTACGCTGAAAACTAAATTTAGAACTGGGTCATCTTAAAAAGTGCAGAAGGATTATCAATCTAAGAATATCACAACATAGGGTGCAAAAACGTCTCGCAGAAATAGGTTACATCCCTGCCGTTTCTGATCGAGATAGAAATACTTCATATCCCCACATGGTTCGAACTCTGACATTTAACTATATGTCATTTAATTTGTAGCAACCTCGTATAATGAACAGGCAATAAATTCGTGACGTCTGAATTCACCACAAGAAACCGTCTGCTATTGATTGCTTGTGATACAAGCGGCTAGCGATGTCTTGTGTTGTCACACAATCGAATGAAATATGCCATCAGCTGCAAATATTTTTATTGCTTGTGGATAGTGGCATTGGATGATATATCCTTGCGGTTGGCGAGCTTTGTTATTTATGTGATTAACCACATCTTCTTTTTACCAATTTGTCCTTCTGCCAGCAGCCAGTTTGTTGAAAATCTTGCTTGACATTTCCCGACAACAAGAAATGGCCAAGGAGAGAGCTTCTTTTTTTCCACCGGAAGCTAACCGTGTGGAAGCTATAGGGATTTCACAATGAAAATGGAGAGCTAAAAATAGCCGAGTATGTAATCCCGAGTGTCATCAGTATTCGGAAGACATCCCACCGCCTCCGCTTTTGTTTTGATCAATTATCATTACTTAATCCGCGGACTGATTTTCTTTGGTCCTCCCAGCAGACGAGAATACCAATTGTTGTTGCTGACGTAGGCGATATGCAAATCACCTTTTAAGTGCAATTATGAATGGAAAACTTGGTTAAGGGTTAAGGAGTGGTGAAAGTGTCGGAGCCAGAAGGAATATATCATCAGCAACAGAACCCGTTATATAAAATGTTAGGACCTTTCGACACCTCGTAGACGTAGGTCTTCAGAAAGAGGGCAGCCAATACCGATGCGTTCTACCCCTGGCGGCGGCATCAGGAACCAATTCGTCGACATCTGAATCGACCGAAGGAAGGAAGGAAAGACCCTCTTCATCATTGCACAAGGAGCGGCACAGAGAATTCCTATTTGCATTGCAGATTTCGGCGAATGAATTTCAATGATGTAAGGAGACATTTTACGTGAGCGATGTGTGCAGATTGGATCATGTATTATGTAAACCTACACCAAGGTGGCACAGAAGACATCTTCTAAACCGCTTTGTTAGTCGATAACGTCTAATTATGTGTAGCTGTCGATACCAAATATAAATTAATCTAACTCCCGTGCTGGTGTAGTCAAGGAGCGGAGGAATACAGTACTTACTACCTCTTGTAAACTACTGTTGTCCCCCGGCAGCCCGTAATGTACTGTAATTGCTAAAACAGAATGCTGGCGAAGCTTAGGGGAAAATCGGTGAAGTACCATTATCTCTCACGTCACGTCAGATGCGAGGAACACAGGAGTGAATTAAAGGGGAATGACAAAATATTTAAAGGTCCATTCTTTAAATGGTGAAAGGTGGTATTTCCACTTGAGATCAGTGGGGGTATGCCGAATCGAAGTAACAGCTATGCGCTTTGTATAGAACAGCTACTTCAATTGACCATCCCCCACTGATTCTGATCGAGTTGAGATAGTGCCTTTACCATTGTGAGGGCAGATCTATCAGCAGTTTAAAGTTTGGCATCTCTCAAGTATCATCAGAAATTTCGAGTATCAAGCACAATTTGGGACGTGTAGGCCTACATGCGATGTGTAGGGGCCTACTTGAAATAATACGACCTAGGTCGAGGTTGAGCTCTTACTTCTGAAGTATAAAGTCAACAAGAACGAAAGTAGGGCGCGCTTCAAGGATTAAACTGCGTTTGGAGTCTCGCTTGAGCAAGCTAGGGGCGAGGTGTTATCGATAACTTACTTTGTCCTTTACTGCTGTAACGCAGTTTTATATTCCTTTAGGTATAACTTCATCCTAGAAAGAAGAAGATGAACACAATTGAAAACAAATATTTCCATGGCAACTACATGATTTGATAAATGCATGGTCGTAAGGATGAATCGAACTAAGTAATCCAATAGACGCTCCGTTGACAACATCGTGAAGAACTAAGTCTCTATCGAGCCTGAAACGGAAACCGGCCTCTGGTCGGAAAAAGGCACACAGGCAGTGTGCAGGTCGTATAGTGTATAGATGCACACGTACATGTAGGCCTAAAGCTGAGCTCCACCCCGGAATCTTCCCAATCGTGCAGAGCGAAAGCTTCCAAACGAATGACGACATCTCATTCTTCGAAACGCGTGCGCTGATTGGTTGGACAAGAAGACACCTGATTCGTCACCACAACGCCCAGCATGCACTTATTTCCGATTATGGATTCCTCCTTTTTCTTTAATCAAAAATTCATCCACACTTTTTATAACTGCTTAAATTCTTTGACAAAGCGACGACCCGTCAAAGCGATAGGTTTCACATTTCTGGCGAATCCAAACCACCCGGTGATATGGCCACGGAACTCTCCGGCTTCGGTATGAAGAAGACATACGAAGTATTTTCAATTTCCGTGACTGTGATCAGCTCAGAGAGACAAAGAACAGCTAACAACTCATTAGGCGTGATTTGATGGGATTGAGCGTCGACCAAGACACCAGCGGAGAATACAAAGCCTTTGTGAATCAGACACGTAATGTCCATATTGGTCTATGATCGCCCAGTTCTGTCAATATATCTTTTTTTCACACTGACATCAGAGTGCAGAGCGAAAGCTGTGGGGACCACAGCCCGCTCCCTCATTAGGTGTCACTAGTGGTTAAAACTATAAAATGAAAGTGACATCTGGGTCCTGATTCATTTCCCACGCAAAAGGTGCCCATTACATGTATATTCATCGTTTTTTCGACGCCCCCCCGCCATCTTGGTTTCTATGAAGATTTTGTGCGCGCGCACTTATCTGGTAGGCAAACCAACGCATATAATTGATTGGTCGGGAGATACGAATTTGCCCACCAGATATAACTGCGCATGTGCAGTTTGCAAAGAGTCCAAGATGGCGGGGGCCGTCGAAACGATGGGTAGGACTCGGTTTCGATGTGCTGCCCTCTATCGCAGCTATCATCTCCATTTTTTCATTAGCTTCAGCAAAGAAAGATTTAAAAAGCAGTAGTTACAAAAA
This sequence comes from Notospermus geniculatus, assembly GCA_002633025.1. Lineage (NCBI taxonomy): Eukaryota > Metazoa > Nemertea > Pilidiophora > Heteronemertea > Lineidae > Notospermus > Notospermus geniculatus. The sequence continues at coordinate 108,422 of NMRB01000779.1, read as the reverse complement.
GTAATTGTCGATAAGACAGAAAACCATTTCCTGTTTGGACAAGAATAATGAAAGAATCTTCTCCTTCCGGCGGCAAAGATATAATCTCTTCAATAAATGAGGCTATTATCTCTCAGAAGACCCAAGTTTCATGACCACAATCCATCTCACTTCATTGTCGACCTGTCATTATCGATCTACGGGTTGCCGATGGGTCTGGTCCGAAGGTCTTGGGGGCTTGATCCGGGCGGAAACGATCAACGTTATGTATTTCACAATGAGTAATATGCGAGAAGAGGGAGATAAACATGTAGTAAGAGAAGGGAGGAAAAGGCATTGAGATGATGTAATGAATGTCATCCCGTGCTCTCTGTTCAGTGATGAAAACTTCCAAGTCCTTCTTATACCATTTACCATTAAGAAGGCTATTCGCCAGTCATACTCAGCAGAGAGGTGTCTTTCCATTTCGCCCTCCAGGTCTAGGGGGTTAGCTATAGATTTCGTATTGGGGGTCGAATGAGAATATGCCGCTCTAGAAATGGTGCTTGGAACCTCACAATGTCGAATCTACCCAAGTCCAACAGATCCCGATTACACCAAACGAGAGTCAGTCACACGGGACCGCTCCAACCTGGTCCAATATGATCCATTGCCAACTGATTACTTCGAATGATGCTAACGAACCCGAGACCCGTGCTGCCAAACTGAGCTGATCACCTGTCAAACGCAGATACCACTCCGGTCAGCCAACTGTCTTCATTAATGGTTGGTGGTCATCTCCTGGGAGACAGACCTGTTTGCAGGATGAACCAAGAATCCCATGGTAACAAATGGACGCTCCGTATTGAAATGCACAGATGAGGGTACCAAGTCTTCGTACAGGTTTTGGCCAATAGAGTATCTGTATAGCCTTCTGCGAAGAGCATGAAACCGAACGGCTTAATAATGCCTCTTTCTATGACTAACAGGGAAAAAATGTTACTGTACTTTTCTTTAGCCTCTTCTGCTCGGATCTTAAGTCAATCCACTTTCATTAAGATTCCTCACCAGCCGCGTCTCCAAACCACAAACTTTGCATTTGCAGGAGGCGGGGAAAGCTTACAATCGGAGTGAAAGCTTTCGTATTAATCAGTCGCCGTGGGCGTTCCAGAAAAGAGTTATTTTTTATGTGAGAATTTGAAAGGGTTGTATTCATACCATAGACTCCAAGAAGAAATTCTCCCATGTGGTAGCGATTTGAATTAGGTGCTCACGCCATTACCCCAGGCCATTCGCCTGTTCACTTCTTGATGCATGTCTCACGTCAGGAGTCGAATCTTGGACCTCCAGAACGGTGAGCCTCTATGTACATGTATCTACTCCATGACGGCTCAAAACTGGACCATCCCACCCCTTCCCAATTATTCGGTAAAAACCAACGCCGGCGCATCAAGGATACCCTCAAGTTCCTAGCACCAGCATCCCAACCAGTGGATACGGACACTAATCAATAATGGGCCATAACATGATGGTCTATATGGCCACGTGGTCAAATATTGGGAAATTGGTACCTGGACAGGAGGAAATGCCACGTTGTCATCAACAGGTGTTTCAGAATCACGTCACTAAGCCTCTAGCAAACTAGATGCAGGTATATTCAATTTGACAGGATTATAGGCCTACGTAGGTGGCCAGGTACAGTGATATGAGGGAAGCCCATTAAATGCATCAGTAAAGTATACCTGGAACTACATGCCAGTCTGTACCAGTGCATGCTGAACTGCTCTGGCCCAGTGGAATAGATGACCAATCACAGCGCACTTTACTCCGAAGGAACCAATCAGAGTGTTTGACGACCGTTTGAATGAACCAATCAGAGTGCTTGATTACGGTTGTTACTCTGAATGAACCAATCAGAGTGTCTACGCACAGCCATTCGCAGCGTGACGTGTACTACGCTCCACAATTGGCCCTGTCCATAATGATTGACCTGTCAAGGGTCTTGGGAGGCGAGGGTATTAGAATGTACATGTAGGTGTAGGTATTTTGAGTACCGCTCCTTATAACAGTACATGTATACATGTTGTGTGAAGCAAACCACACTACATACAGTACGTCCGACGTTTGAAGGAATACATGGATGATTCCCACAAATTGGCCATAACCATTAACCGCCACACCGACTCTGACAAATTGGAGAGAATTGTAGATTAATATCTCTCTGAAGCATATGTGATAGAATCAGATGGAGCATTCTCTCAGGTTATCATATTAGCTCAGCGTCCATCGGCCGCGCTGAAACCCAAGATTGCGGTTAGTTGCAGCCCGTAATTTATTTATGACGGAATTTGCTATTAGTCTATCGGAGGGGAAACTGTTGCTATGTCTGGCCCACGGTCTGTTGTCGATGTCTTTGCAGGCACAAGATGCAAAGGTCATCCGATCGACAACATCAATCGAAATACTGCTGAAGATGGACATAACGGCTATCCTGGGGCCCGTTAAATGCCAACATCCCCGGTCTTCCCATGACCAGTCGATTGGCTCCTACAATCAATCGTCCGCGCGGCTCGGTTATATCCCCCCGTTGGAACAGCTGCCGGAGTTCAAACACTCCATTCCGTATTAAGTAGTCAATATCCAGTGCGGAAAACAGACATCAAGGGGCTTCTCGTCTGCTGTCAACAACTCGAAAGGAAGTCTTCATGAGTACTTCACGTTCGAGGAATAGTTTATCAATTAGTCATGGTGACTTGTAAATTACAGATTGACACGTTTAGGCCTAAAATCTATATCACTATGGGGAAGACTTTGGGAAGACAGGAGAGGACACGAAGATAACCAGTACCCAAGTATTCGTTGATGAAGACATCTTGTTGACTGACTATGCATGTATAACAAGACGACAAATTTCGAAAGAAAGAGGAAGCACAAAAACTGACACACAAAATGATGATAGCTCGACTTGAAAGTGCCAGCCTGAAGAAGACCCCGGTGGGGGTCGAAAATTTGCTAAGATTCTGGAAACTGACTTCCTGTTTTATCACGACAAATTTCGACATGTAAATCTTTTCACTCACCTTCACTGAGAGAAATCGACAACGGGCACTTGGAAATCACAGATATAATACTCTCTCTCTTAACCTTTAGCGATGATATCAACAAGACCGGGGTCTCCTTGCACTTCACCTGAGGTTCCCCGGGCAACATTAACGCCAATGATTCAACGATTTACTATCTGAAACCGACATAACTGGCGATTAGACGTGGTTGTTACACCGGCTACTGGCGGTTCGGAAATCTGAGCGACGGTAGTCTGTAGTCGACCCAAACATGTGAATCTCCAATGCGATGGGCTCGATCCCCAGGAACAGGAGCTCTGAGAAGTGACACCACAGTGTCGTTCCAGTTTGCCAAGACGCACCTCCACTTGATGACGACTTCCTGGCGATTCGCCCCTGTGCTGTCCTGACTGGAAGGCAAATGACAGCAAGTAACACAAATCTCTACGTGTTGAAATGTCCTTTAACTGATGGCGAAGCTTCAGGAAGAAGGCTCTTCAAAAAAAATGTAGGAGAAGACAGACAATCCAGGAATCAGCCAGAAGCCGCTGATTTCGGAACAGTGAATGGAAGAAGCGACCGCCTGGATATTTATTGCCCACTATGTTCGAGGGCGATGAAGCCAATAATGCACGGCACAGGTACTGAGAATCTTCGGTATTCCAACCTGCTGGGATGGTGCGAGACCGATATCTGTGATCGAATTGTCAGCCAATTAAATTGCTCTAGACTGGTAAATAAAGTGATGTGGGAATTCTCCGGCTCTGTAGCATTCGCCTCGATGCATTTTTAGATCGGACTGGAGCCTCTTGGCTTTCGGAGTTACAATCAATTGAAGCCATGAGGCATGTAAACGGTAAATAACCAGCCACCAATACCAAACCGTTCATGGGTGTGTCCCATTTGCTACTACATGGCTTTTACTGGCAGGCACATCAGAGTCGCTCCTTACAAGGTGGCCAGAAACCTATGCCTCACCAATAGAGAACAAACTGCAATGACACTGCTTGGGAAGCCTTTATATCGAGCTATTCCCTGAATTTAAACTATACGTGCCTTTTGAGGTTCTTTCGACCATGGGCGTCAGTTCCCAGATTCCAGTCGACGAGATACCATGCACGGCTACCTCCGAACGTCGTAAAAGAAGCAAGCTTTAGCATCTTTACCCAGTAAGTAGACATTTTAGTCAATATTGGACGACCAGCAACAATGCAAACGGAAACACTACCTCTGTCGGACGCATATATCAGTGACTTGTTTTTTTCCTGCGGTAGCAATAATGCGTGCTCAGTTTCCTCAAATGGCTACTTTAGAGAGTAATGGCGATGGAAATTACGGAGAGAGATGATTATGTTGCTCGTGAAAGCAGCAACAGCATGCCATTTTGAGGGTTTTATACATTTAGTACTATACCTGTATCCATCTCAGGTTTCACATTCACCGGTAAGAATGTGTTGCCCGCAGTGAGTCCTCAAAAAGACTCCAAGACTGCGTGACATAGAGCTACACGGTATACGGACACGTCGGTTAACAAAGGTTTCATGAAGGGTTCGCGACCATGAAGCCGTTGATGGTCTAAATAAGGTAACAAGATTGACGAGTGTACACATGAAGACTAAAGTATTAAAAATGAATTGAAATACATGATTGAGAGATTCATCACACGCAGATCCAAGAGGGGGCGCACCCGACGCACGTCCCCCTTTCGGCCAACAAATCTGTAAAATCGACCGTGAAATTCTGAAATTTGGAGCAAATCATTGAAATTCACCGCAGATTTCAATGTTTCTAGCACAGTGCGCCCCATCCTGAGAATATCAGGCGTTCTTACTGCTCGCTCCCTTCATCACCGCAGACAAACCCTGCTGTGGGAGGATGGTGCGCCCCCTCTTTTCCGAAATCGTAGATCCGCCCCTGTTCATTGATGCCATCCCACTTCATCCAGTAGAAATCAATTCATTTCTTTTTCTTCAAGTGATTATGAGGAGTGTTGCTTTAGAATTAACCTTCGATTGGAACAAATTTAAACTTCGGCTCATGCTCTTTCATCATGTCAGGCAATCAATACCAGACCAAATTAAATCAAACTTAGAAATACTTCACAGTGAGAAACACGGCATCCACGTCTAAATTTAAGTCAACATGAACAGCACATTATTCATAATAAATTCTCCAGGAGGTAAAAAAATGAACAAATTGCCACTTATACGATAAAATTGAATTATTTTTCATAGCTGTCTAAACTTAGATACACCTGCTGCATACACATGACTTCTTCAACATTGTCCTCGTATCTGTGAATGGTGAGGTCAATCGAAATTCGATACGAATTGATAAGATGATAATACGAATGATGAGGTGTCGGATTCCAACGTACTTTTCATATTTCTATATTGAAGCACACAGTGATGGTATATAGAAATATAGAAATATGAAAGGTTGGAATCCGACAGCTCATCATTAGTCAGCAGACAAATCGACTGATGTTTGGAAACAGATTCTGTTATTAACTAAGTCATTGAATTAGATATTGATGAATCATGCAGTGTTTTTTCCCATCGCGTCTAACTCGGGTACCTGTTTCTTTCCTGGCAACCATCACAATCTAGACGATTTCTAGACATCTCTACTGGAAAAGCGATAACTAAACCTATTTCGTTCCTAGCAGCCATCAAAATCTAGACAATTTCTAGATCTCTCCAAAGGAAAAACAATCACCAAACCCGTTTCGTTTCTGGCAACCATCGCAATCTAGACGATCTCTCGACCTCTCCACAGAAAAAAACAATCACCAAACCTGTTTCGTTCCTGGCAACCATCGCAATCTAGAGTCGGACGATTTTCTTACACAGGAAAAGCGATAACTATAAATTATAAAACCTATTTCGTTCCTAGGAACATCACAATCTAGACCTCTCCACAGGAAAAGCAACCATCAATCCTTTTCTTTCCTGGCAACCATCGGACGATTTTTAGAGCTCTCACTACAGGTAAAAGCGATAACCAAATCTATCCACACTTCAAACCTTCTTTGACCAGTCAACTGAAGCCTATTGTCTTCTTCTCGCCGACACCATGAGATAAGAACCGCTTGCGGACAACTGATCAAAGCTCGAGAACCATTTTGGTTTTGTTATCAAGTTTCTGACGGCTCAGTCTCACGAGTCATCCTGAGTGCGTGAATACCAACTCAGTATTAATAAGATGAACTTTAACATGTCACATTCCTTAGACGAATAGCACGGCTTTCAAATACGGTACAACGACTGGCGAAAGAGCTGCACAGGTCAGCTGATGACGTTATCGGTAAACTGGAGTGCTCGTCACCTATTTCTTTACGGAGGGAACGATCTGGAAATTCTCATGGTCCCTGATGAGACAATACCACGAGTGACGTCAGTGTTGACGTCATCGATAGATTATGCAATAGACGGTGTTGGCGTTGGCAGCGACCTCTTTAGGAAAGTTGTCAAAACATTCATCTCACGCCCCTGAGGCGGCGAATTCCGTTGCTGGTACTACAACAAACTAAGAGGATGACGACAGCCTGTGGCACTGATCGGCTATGCCATGTCCATCATCAAATATGAGTCGGATGCATTTAATATTGATGCGTTTCTATGGCAACGGACGCTATTTTCCCGAAAGTGAAACTGACATTAGTTAAGCATTCTTATTGACTGGTAAGAAAGGGTTCTTTCGTAGGTAAGAGGGCACGTCCCCTGTTAAGGCAGACTGAATAATGTAGGACCCGTTAATGGCGTCACGCACTCGTGGATGGCGAACCGAAGATGTCTTGGCTGACGGGATCATAATTATACCAAGGAGGCCACCAGCCGTGTTACATCTGCCAGTGTTTCCGTGTGTCGGTGTCCCCCCCCCCCATTGTTTTGGAAACGCTGGCAGTTAGATCAGCATGTTTCTCTGTGTGTCCCTTATTGTCAAGTCGCAGCTTATTCGGTCAGAAATAGCGGGGGAACTCTCACAGAGATGGGAAACGCTCAAAAATGTTACATCGGTATTCGACTCTTAAAATATGTAAATAATTATTGAAATCTACACGTACAATAAATAGACATTATTATGTACAAATTGCTTGGCAGCATTACGGACAATAATGTGATCACGTTTCCAAACTCATTCGTCAATTCAAACAAAGCTACCTGTAGCGAAATGCCAAAAGTTGAGCTGCCGTGAAAACCCTAAAGATCATTTTCCACAATTACCCACTTTTCATTAATTGACAGCAATATGAAGCTGACGTAAAAATCAATACAACCATTCTGTTCTCCAAAAAAGCTTGCAGAGAAATTCATTAGCAGCGTGCGGGTGTATAAGCACTGATTGCTTAGCTATTAGCCCTCAATTTACCAAAGAATGCTATCGCAAACAAATGCTAGTGGTCAGACGTCAACCTTCCAACCGTGAGCATCAATCATTTGGAAGAGGCTATTACGTAGGTTATGATAGCGTGTTGAGGGTTGTAATCTACCCAGATCTGGTAGCAAAATCTACCGACTCGAGAGCTGGTCATTGCTCCAGGCATGAGCTAACCATGCACATAATGAGTCATTGGGTGGATCTACAATCCGGGTGCAATACTTAAAAAATTTCATAGCGAATACGCCTTGAAAGTATTCGTAGCGTTCTGGCAATCGCCGTCATCGATGCAGCCAGAGAAGGGGACGACACAAGTGGCTGAAGGCGACACGACAAGAAGAAAGAAGTTCAAAATCCCAGGTCGAGGTATTCAATCATCAGTTTCGGAAGAGGAAGGCAGTGAAGCTTCGTCGGCAAACAACCAGAACCCTTGAGACATCTTCTGATCTGACATCTTGCGAGATGGCGGAGGCTTACAGGTCCTTTAATAGTCAAGTAGGCAAAGTTCTCATGGATGAATTGATATTCAGAGTTTGTTGTAGCGGTGCTGATGTTCCGCGACACGGTGACTGGGAACACGGGCATGACCAGTTTGAAAATCTCGAGGCATTCCACTAGTTTTCCTTCCCTCATCTTCATGTCTTCTTGAATCAGTTCGATTTCTTCTGTCGTCTGCTCATGAAACCCGTGCGTCCTCCAAAACATCAACGCGCTGATTTTTGAGACAAGGACGTAGAGGGGTTGGTGAAAGCGGGCGCTGAATGAAAGGGTGGGCGAGAGATTGGGTTGCTGGTCGGCTACAGGGCTTGCACCGTACCGGAGAAGGAGCTTCACAGCTTCTGGAGAGGAGGAATGGCAGGCCAGCAGCAGCGGAGTGCAGCCACGGCAGTTCTGGAGTGGAGCATCCACAAACGTCACATCTTGTCTCACGAGTAAAGGCCGCACTTCAACTGAGCCACCAAAGGTAAGATTATGGAAGCACACATTGGACACTTTCAAATGTGCAGCATGTTGGAGAAAATACTCCAAAGCATCCAGTCTTTCCTTCGTGATGTTCCCATCCTCGTCTTTGTACGGAAAGGGGTAGAGATTGGTCTCGATCTCAAACACGAACGAAAGCTGATCAAGAAATTCGAACCACGGGTCGAACGTTTTCGTCGCGTCGAAGACTGTCAGGAGGATCTGCCGAACAAGTTCGGAGTCACTGACGGCATACTTTTGGCACAGATGTGCTGAAATATACAGTACTTCAAGTGCGTTTTCAAACCGATTAGTTCGTGTAACTACGTCAAGGCTGCCGAACTTCCGTTCATTTGGGTTACCAACCGCAGCAAAATATTGCAGTCCCTGTTTCACGATGTCTTTAACCACGCAACTGTAGTTGCAACTGCCGCGAATATGCCGGTACAGCGTGTTACGCACCTTGACAGCAAGATCTTTCCGTACGAAACAGTTGTCACCAAAACTTTCCTGGCAGAGACGAAAAATATTATTTCTCATGATACAGATGATGAAAGGCGTTTCATCAGGCATGTCACTTGTCAGACCCTTTTCCTTTCGACCATGTCGACTTGCGTTCGCGCAAATGACGAGTGACGGCGTGGCGATCATGATGACGTAGAACGTCGCTGAGGTCGTGACGTAATGACGTGGATCATGGAAAATCCCGGAAAGGGAAATTCCCATTATTGTTGAAATGTGATGACTTGTGACATCATTCACTACATTTTATTAGCATAATTATGCTAATTAAGGCAATGTGTAACTTTTCCGGCTGTTTCTTGGGAACGTTCTTGCCTTCTCAAATTCATGGCTCACCGCACGAATTATGTATGAATCCTTGGTGTTATCAAGTGAATTCTCTCAAGGAGAGAAAGTGAAACAGCTCGTAATTTATGTATAGATCATTGATTTTGCCGAAGACCATTATTCGTCTCCACCGAAATCAATCTTTTAATTTCCCATCACCATGGCTACTAATTACTTCACTGACTTTTCAGTTTTCGACGTTTTTGCTGGAAACCCGTGCGAAACGGAAGTGGCCGATCACGTGGTTTTACTGCGTTGTTCATTCTCAGCGGTTCTGTACAACAAGGTTAATGTGTAAGGAAGAGAAGCCAATGCACTTTCTTCTGGTATTAATGACATCATTACAATTCGAGCATAGCCATGACGCATGCCCATCGGGCTGGAAAATTGCTCTCCCAGGAGCTCCGGTTTGAATCTGTTTAGGTTGATGCAATCAACCGATGAGGGTGAAATTTCCGCTCTTTTAGCGACCTCGAGGAGTAATCAGAGGAATGATGAGCCAGGGACAGAAGACAGTACCCTACGGGAGGCTGCAAGAGAACTGAATGGAAACGTATTGGTATTGTTGAGACGTTTGGTAATCAAATGCATCGCTCGCCGGCTTCAGCGCAATCGCCTGCCAAATAGGAACGGCTGATCTACAGTGAGGATTTATTTTCTACTGAAGATGTAAACTCCTGCAGTTTCAAACCGCTACCCAGGCACTTTTTCCCGCGCTCTGAAATTATTTCAGTTGATGTGATCCTCAAAGTACCACCAACAGACGGCGTTAGCTGTCCGCTTCGGGGAACCCCGCTGGGAATCTGCACAGTGTACATTTTGTACACGTATCTAGCCAAAGAAAGTGTGTATACGGCGGCGTTGGTTGGACCCGTGATGATGGCTTATGATTGGATCTCTCGTCAAACAGCGCCGTCTATTGATGATCCTTCACGATTGGCGCCAAACGTGCCAATGTTTAATAGGTCTACACCGATAGCCAACTGAAGACTGGGGAGAGTGCACTGAAGATGGAGAACAAATTAGCTTAGACAAATCTCAGGTTTCATGTAGACATCCAGGCAAAAAGAACTCTTACTTTGCCAACAAATGCGATCTATTCTTAGAAGATCTCTAAATCATTTGGTTTTTACCGTGGTACTGAAAAAACGGTGTCGCCGATGATTGCGGTAAAACCGTATGGTTGATTCACTTTGATGTATTGATGCATTATCCGTGCTACTCTTTGAGTAAAAAGTAAAACTGGCTTGCTCACTGAAGCCATTATGGTTACCGATCATCACGGTCTGCACAATATTGTAACCATTGCAGTCACCAGCAGTGTTTGTAAATGGATCCTGCAGTAAATAAAGGAATCATCGTGATTGGCTCATTGGAGACAATATCGAATTAGAGCCTGTGTGTCCAACGTGAAGTATCGTAATATCCGGAAAGGTAGCCTGGGTGAAAAAAAGTGAGCCTGCAGGCCACTGAGTCTAGATGGGATCCAAAAAAAGTATGGATGCAGCACCTTGCGGCTTGAGGAGAAAACCAGGACCAACTAACTTCAGGAAGAAGTTACCAGCGGCCCACGGCCGTGGAGGACGATACCCGAGACATCATCCATTAAAATAGTCTACAGGGCGGAGAAGTGTAGAGAACAAGTGGTATTCCTGTTATCATGTCCGTCGGACAACTGACAGAAAGTTTCGTAAAGTAATCACCCATGGTCCTTTTGAACAAGTGCTTCTGATTGGGTAATTCGGCAGGTATTGTAAAGAACAGCGCCTCTAATTGGGCGGTTCGAAACGGAGGCTTGTACACAGCGGCAACGTTGATTGCTGTTGCATCATTCAGGGATTGTATGGAACCGCGTTTGATTTGGTAACATGGTGGATGGAAAAGAGAGTAAGGCAGCAAACGCTACTGACGCATTCGTCATCCAGAGATCTCCTGAAAAATTAACCGTCGCATCACTCGTTGACACACGAAAATATTGCGCACTACCAACGAGATAGCGCAGCAACTCGGACACAAGTGGTTAGTTTTGAGATTGATCATCCTTCCACATGAAGTACATCTGTAATGCCGCTCGTGAATGATAAAAGTTGATCAATATGAAAATATATCGTTTCCATCCATCATCTAAAAGATATTGGTATAGATGGAGATGGCAGGCAGAACATACATTTAACGCGAAATGGATTTATTAATTGGATTGTGGATTATTTAGAAGGGGAACTGGTTTTACTTAGTATACATGGATACTTAGGTTACTTACTTTCCGAATTGTTGCGGTTCCCCTCGTGAATGATTGATAGGCCAACTACTTTCATTTAGTGGTTGACTCTTCCTCAGAAGGATGAAAAATGACAACGAGATGGAAACGGATGAAGGGAGAGAGATGAGACGGAAGAAAAAAGGGAATCCTGCTATTTTTAGCAATTTTGTTGTGCTGGCCCAGGCACTGCTCTCCAGTAAGTTAAATGCACGGCCTATCAAGCGCCAGCTAGGGAGGGACGTTGTGGAGGGACAGGAGTTGCAGATAACCCAACGAGTTCGAACGTCCTCTCTGCCAGCATGTCCTTCATCTTGACCCGAGGTGCTAAACACTCTAAGACAAGGCAGCATTCTTGTTATGTGTATAAACCACCTCTACGGGTCTTTCAAAGGAAATCACATCCTTGGTGGTGCCGGATGTGCCCCGGAATACCAATATATTGGCAGTTCCGTCTATTATTGCCTAAGCCGGCGCTGATTGAAGTCTAATCGATCAGAAGACGCTATTCAACCCGCGACATTTCGGATTCCAATATCATCTCGATACTTGTTTACACTTGTAACCTTCCTGAATGTGGCGGGGTGGGATGGCGACAGAGGGAACCAGAAAACAATGTTGTTGTGTGTACTGCTTTTCCCTTTTGCCGCTTGAGGTTCTGCTATCGAAGGTGTGAGAATCTGAGCCGTGCGTGGGTGCACACCATCAAAGACGAAATCCATGGTCGTCTGAAAACCTTATTTCGGGAAACCTTATTTCAATTGGGAGTTTTCGCAAAGCTCCCGAAACGCCAACGCGAACGCCAAACCCATTGTTCGATGCCACGAAGAGAGCACAGAACAAAAGGATAGACGTTCGCGTTGGCGTTTCGGGGGCTTTGCGAAAACTCTATATTACTACAACTTGGGAGTGACCGTGGGTACGCTCAGATAAAGGGTAACATTCTTGTCGACGGCTAATTCACATATTCCCGTGAAAAGATACCATACAAAGGGGGTCTTGATGGATTCAATTGTCGACGTACGATGTAAACAATGCAGCCTCCAGTAAACAAGACCAAGTGAGAAACAGAAGGAGCATGCCACGAATGGGACGGTGTGGAGCACGCAAACACAATTATGGTGGCACTGTTGATAGTGTTCGGAATGGAATATCAACCTCATTAACGGGAAATTATCCTTCTGAATGCTATTCATTTTATTTATCGTACCACACAGCCACAAACCATGTTATGTTTGCTTATCATCATCTCTGAGATGACTGGGGCAGAGTTACCACACTATTCCCCTCCGTGGGCTACACAATACGTAGAGAAACATGTGAATCAACGAATCTTCCAAGAAAAATGCAAATATCTTAAAATGATTATACTTTCAATTCTCCCTAAGGAGACGACAGGCCACCACATCCCGAGAATGTTCGGCGGAGAAATTTCACCGACTCCCGAACGAATATGCACGTGAGAAGCTAGCCTACATGCCTGGACTTGATTTCAGTTTTCACAGGTTAAAGGGAAGAAGATACAGACAGTGAAAATTTAATATTCACCGGCCTATTGCTTTGCACAAAGCCATTCCGGGCCATTGTCGCTGGAGAAGCTTTCCACACAGACAGGCAGGACATGTCATGGATGCTCGGCGTTTCAGACGCACGTAATACGCTACAGCAGTTGTTACATTTGATCCAGACTGCAGTCAATATTAACCAAAAGGTGATTAGATAATACGTTTTGTCGAAAAACGGAAGTGCACAGCACATCAGAAATGCGTGTCAGAGATAACTAACATTGCTGAAGTGAAGCTAATGAACTCGGGCGGAAAAACAGCACGACTCGCCGGATATTAAAGGTAAGCGACAGGAAACAAGGCTCTCTTTTTGTGGGCAATAAGTGCGAAAAAATAACAGAGAAAGAGTATTACATCGGAAGGTGTGGCGACAATAGTGAGTTTTCGCAATTACCCGATTATGCCAACGACTAGGCTTATCTATTGACCGGTTATACTCAGACAATAGAAAATGCGATTGCGAAAACTTTCTTCTATGTATACAAGGCGGGGTCCATGCCCTCCGTTTTTTTCTGTATACAACATGATATCAGAAATGAATCACCCTCCCGACCTGATTCGCTCGCTTCAGTTCCAGTCATACGATTATTTTCAGACGGCGGATGTTTGTGACAAGCCCGCCATGTTCTTGAGGAGATAACCGGCCGAAGGTGCCGATAGAGAGGTCTTGTTTCAATCAGTATTGAAGGAAGACACGATAGGAGAACGAATTACCGTCAAGGGATGCTGGTGGTTGCTGGAAGGCAAGCAGGATCGAATGCTTAATCGGGGCTCAAGATTTGCTGATCGAAGCTGGATAGAATTACGGCGGTGCGTGCTTCGTCAACATTGGATACGTGTCTGGGTCTTTCTGATAGCGGGGCACCCGGAATGTTGCTCCTAGTCAATCATTAGTACTTACGTCAGTTGTAAAGGCTACAAATATTCACTGGAAACGAGGCTGAATAAGTTCCCGGGACGTCCGCATGCAGACGAAAGTAAAATGAGATTTGTTTGTCAGAAACTAAACCGACAGACGACACAAATAATCCAATTTTGACAACATAAATCATTGACCAGATTTTTGCCCGGTTCGTCTGTAATTTGACGTATTCGAGTGGCAAGCCACGGTATCAATCCACAGTGTTTAAAAATCCAATTTACGATATCGAATGCTTCTTCCGCCGATCGCTCTCTGACATTTGAGTGTGATCAATACACAGATGGCAGTGGTCGACCTTCGAAGACGACCGACTGTAGAATGCATGGAGTCACAATGTGAGAGGAGATGGGGACCTTGGCATCTGACTGCAGTTCCGTACGAAATGCACATCAAAGTCAAACATCAATCATCATGATCATAAATATGACGATCTGTCCGAGCGATAAGGATGTTTTGATCAAACGTCCTTGGAGTTTTGGGTACCACATGTTTATCACCAGTTTCATGGCCAGAACGCAGGGAACGTTCGGCCATCATCATCAATGGGCAGATAGGAGTAATAAATATAATCATCTGCTCTTTCAAAACAATTCCTGCTCTGACGTCATCACAGAGGGGCAGCAGAAAACGTCCGAAATGATACAGATTTTCAATTTTACCAAATACGAGTCGTTCAATGCTGCTTTTGTCCAAAACAAATTAATACGAAGGATGTGACGTATAAACGTAGTCACATGTTGTAACCAACACTAATTCACAGCGAGATCTCACGATGAAACTTCGTTTTCTTAATGCAGCAGCATCAACCTCACTCTCGCAGAAGTGACAAGGCGACTTGGTACGAGATTGGACCTTCTCACCAACAAAGAAAACTGGAACATCCACGGGGTGGTTGATAACAATAAATGTATTTGACTCAGATTACACAAGACGCGAACAAATAATTGGCATAGCTTATCTGTCCCGTGACATAAACGACTGCAACATGCCACTGTCAACCACTATCACCACTTCACCACATTTAGAAAATCTTTCTATCTGGAAAATTAAATGCTTCTTTTGCGAGCGCTTTGACATTTGTAACAAAGATAAGAAGTGACTGTTTAGCGCCCGGCGGCAAGTGAAACTAAATTAGAAAGTGTGGCTTATTTTCCGCCATGGCTGCTTGACATTTCATTGATATTTCGTTGTAATTGCATGCGGTATTGGCCCTAAAGAAGAACATGGTGGATATTTTCTTGCATTTTCACTTAATGCGTCCATCGACTGATAGGTGGTGGAGGTGCCTGCCTAGGAAGGCTGTGAAGCAGTAGGCCCCATGGGTCTAAAATGCCATGATCGTCAACATCTGTACATGTTCATACAGTACATCCACAAGCTACCAGCCAGCCCGAGGACAGCGGTTCAGGCAATAACCATACGGTGTAAATCCCTTCATGAGAGGTTGCTGCAGATATGAAGGATTAGCAGCTGTCAATATGGAGAATGGACACTCAATCCGATTATTCCATGAGATGGTCGGCCGCCATGCTCGGCAGACAGCTTCGGACGTATCGCTCAGGAATGGCGTGCCCTGAGGCACGTATCAATTAGTCAACAACATCTCGTATCGAGGAACCAATCACACCACAGATATTCATTAACAAGACACAAGATACAAGATACAAGATACAAGACAGCCATTGCCATATTCACGGCACTTACCAACGAACCAATCGAAGCACCGACAAAGCAAACAATGATTTGAAAACTGCCATTCATGCACAGCAATACAAAATAGGACAGTGCTGTGGTCCAATCACAGCGAGTGTGAGAAAAGCTTCCTAGCCAATGAAAGCAAAGTGTAACGGTTCTCCAGTTTGACTCCGGCGTAGATGAAGCTATCATTCTGACAACTTAATTACAAGGACAGATTCAAGAACGATAAAGGAAACGCGGGCGTTCATAGCTCTCTGCACCCATGTCAAACATGACGATGACGTCTGCGCGACGAGTGGAACGAAACGCATCCTCCCACAGCAGGGGTTTTTCCCTCGCTCCTCTTCATCCGCTCACACAGGCGAGTGTATGAAGAGGAGCGAGACCAAAGCCTTGCTATGGGAGGATGAATGAAACGGAAAATAGGAGTTAAACGAAGATAAGCAAATACAAAGGCTGATTTGGAGATTATTTGCCTGAGATCGAAGATAACCTGGCAGTAATTATAATCGAATACCATCAATGGAATGCGTGAATTGCCATTGTTACTCTACCAGTCGGATTAACAACCTAGTTGACATCATTATGCAGAAACATTTTTCTGACACTTTACTGACGTCAATCTGACGTCATAAGCCGTTTGATATCAATGACGTTCATTAGACATATCACAGTCCTTTGCTGGATCTAACACAGGTTGTAATGTTCACGAGTGATTCTTTGAATAATGGATTAGAGGAGGAATAACATGTTTAATAGCTTTGTCAGCAGGAAAATGAGACTTGATACCGGTGAAACAGTTCTGTGAGAAAGCCATCAAGGCCAAATCTGGCTTTTTAAAAACCTTTAGATGGAGCGTTCTTTGGGGAAATCATGAGGAAGTTTTTGGTAAAAGAATAAGCTCCCTGTTGATGAATCATCATACCGTTACTTTAGCAGTAATGATACGAGGCTTCATCGCCTCTTTTGATGTAAATAGGTAGAGAAGGGGCGATTCCTATCGGCAAAGGATACACGTTTTTGGAGGATTTGAGCCTCGACGTCATGCATGTTATGAAGGGAAAGAAATATGAATATCACAGCTCATTCTTTGTTATTGTTTGCCTTTAGAGCAGCTACAAAAGGCAGGTACAAGAGGAGTTTTGATCGCTGTCAGGGGGACAGTGCAGTTTTCACACCTTTGCCAACATAACGTCAAATCGAGATCATTGCAATGTCACCGTTTTTATCTTCTTTTTCGCATTTCTTAATCTACAAGTGTAACAGGTCTTCTAATGGCCTCCTCTGGCCATACACAACTTAAAAAGAAGTTCAAATGCCGGGTAACTCTGGCAAGGTAGAGGCAGATAGCGCAAATTTCTAATCACGTCTTTGCCGACATGGCGCCAAATTCCAGATTATCGCAATGTCACAGTTTTTATCTTCTTTTTCGCATTTCTTAATCTACAAAAGTAACAGGCCTTCCAATGGCTTCCCCAGGCCATATGTAACCTAAAAAGAAGTTCAAATGCCGGGTAACTCAGGCAGGGGCAGGGGCAGATAACGCAAATTTCACGTACACTGTATTTGCCGATAGAGCGCCAAATTCCAGATTATCGCAATGTCACAGTTTTTATCTTCTTTTTCGCATTTCTTAATTCACAAGTGTATCAGGTCTCCAAATGGCTTCCTCTGCTCATATACAACCTAAAAAGAAGTTCAAATGCCGGGTAACTCAGGCAGGGATAGGTCCAGATAGCACAATTTTCAGGTCTCCCAATGGCTTCCTCTGGCCATACACAACTACAGAAGTTCAATTTTGGCTTGTTCTATGCCGGGTAACTCTCGCAGGCGGACATTGAATGATGAAACCTCTCCTCAGCCCGAAGAGTTGGCCTGAAAGCTAATCAGGCCCAGAAGCCATGTAAGTGGCAGACTATTTAGCTGAAGCCTCTCGAATGAGAATCATGTCAGAGTTTACCTAATTGGACATTGTGCTTAGAAGTTTGAGCAACCTTCACTCATCAGCAAGGAGGAAATGGCCTTTTGAATAAAGTCTTAGAGATGACTGTGGCACCCAAAGTTAAAAGGTGACTGATTTTTTATTTATTTATTTATTTAAACTTTGTCAACATGGCACACCAACTTAAAATTACAAAATAAAAGAACCATAATAAAAATGAATATTGCACCATGTAGACAGGTGCGCCTTTTAGGCAGGATGCCTCTTATTTTGATGGAACTCCTCGCAATTTGCATCGGTCTACATGACTACTAAAACCACCCCCGACTTGTGAGTAAGGCAGACGCCAAAAGATGCAAAGGGATACTCCGAGATATTAATTGAGAAACGCTGGCGCTGGCAAGAATGTTCAGTATCATGAGATACAACTGCCGTAAAATGCGTTGACTGGCGGCGATGATTCCACCCAGTAATTGACGGTAAATTTACAGTAATCAGATTTACTTCAAATAGACTTAATATTTACCCCGGCATTCGGGTCGGATCGATAGTTTACAATTATTCATATAATGACAGAAAATTTGACGGCTCATCAACATGGTCCCTGGGGGCTAGGAAAATGGTTCAATATTGTTAAAGAGATATCACTGGTGGAACTGAGGAGGCCCTTGGCATGTTGAATTCACGATAAACAAACGACCCTCGCCCATGTCATGGCAAACGCATCTTGGATCATGATCTGACTGAAGGGACTCAGTTCAATAATCGCATTAGCAGTCGTAACGGAAACATAAAGAACTGAGGCAAACAGTTTTCCCTTTTTGGTTTCATTCTTTGTTCTCATATTATTAGATTAAAGGCGAGGGGTCTGGCTATGGAGAAGTCTGCGCATGTACCTTGGATGACACTCCACGCACCGCCCACAGAAATGCCATGACGCCTACGTTTGGCTGAACCATCTCAGAAGCCATTCTGTTTGGCTAGACTTTCAACATCAGGGGAGCGACGTGACAGTTATAAACTTCATCGTCTCATCATTTCTGTTCTTATCTTAAAAGGAATGAAGTGTGAACACGCCAAACGCCAATTCATACTTCTTCGTCGACCAGGAAGCGGAAAGGAAAATGTTTTGTTCGGAACTAGCGAGGCGAGGAAATTTCTCAGGAAAATGCTTTTCCGTTCCGCTCAATGGTCAGCGAGGAAGTATGAACTGGCGTTTATGGGGACGTGCACCAAAGTTGCGCCTGCAACGCTCGGCAACTTCGAGCAGACAGCAACTGAACTTATCAGACTTGGCGTTACGTATAACCTTTGTTTATTCGAGCAGAAATCAGATATTGTGACTTCCACTGGCCAGTGATCAATAGAAATCAACGCGTTGCCCACCTCCATTCACGAACGTCATTGGGAGAGCACACTCCATTAAGAGAATTAATGAAGACAGTGACGTTCATAGGCATCAAATATTAAAACCTGATCACTGCTGGGTGATGTGGTTGTGAAAGGAATAATCAGGGGCATTGTCTACTAAAGAGAAGTTCGTTATCTGTGGCCTGAAGGAATGGACCCCTGTCGATGCTTTAACATGCTGTTTGATATCTCCCATCCGACACTCAATTAAAATATACATAGGCCTAGACAAAAAGAAAGGGTTAATTTGCAGACTGACTCTTCTTACCAGATGTTGTCTGGTGGTGGCATGGGACTTTCACCGTTCAAAACATCACAGCTCGTGATTGGTCAGTTAATCAGATAGAAGCTTACATCTCATGCATGTTTATCATGCTGGCCGTGGTAAGAACATTATTTGCCGTAGACATTGGCAATCACGATTCAGTGAGTCGACGCATAGAGCATACACGGGAGGATAAATTGAAAATTTTCCGCCACCCGATCATGAAATTTATTGTAACCATTGCCAGTTCTTGGCAGTGTTGATAAGAGACAGACTGCCGAGCTATTGATGAAGCCTATCGATTTTACAAAAGCATCGATCGTGCGCTAATCATGGGAGATAATCCCAGGACGCGGAGAGTTTACGACCTCGTAAAAAGAAGCGTCTAATGTTGCAGGATAAGCTTTTCAAGAAGCAATTCCTTCATTGGTCGGCATGTGCCAAGGGATGATGGGGAATGCGACCGATGACGATGCTGCCCAAAGCCTCTCGTTCACGATGGCGTGTTGGGTCTTCGGCTGATTCAGTACAACATTTACGCTGGGGGACACTGGGTCCAATCGGAACAGCCAGCCGCGCTTATTGCCAAAAGATGGCAGCAAACTTCTAGTGGACCAATACAAAAGAAAATTCTCTTGATTGGTGCTCAGTCAAGTATGAATGGGTCAGCTAGGCATTGAATTGGGCCGTAGTGGCACCTATTGGTCACCTAACTAACACCTCCTACTTCCTGGTCGGCCATGCGGAACGGAATATTTTGTTTGCCTCGCCTGCTGGTTCCAAACAAAGCATTTCCGTTCCTCATACTGGTTTGCGAGGAAGTATGAATTGGTCCCTGGAATGACGTTCCCAACTGTTTACCTAAAAATTTACAACGAAAGTGAACCTCTCATGACAAACCAGATTGCAATATCCGGGAAACATTGGTCCCGAGTGACGATTTATATGCTATTCTCATGCCAGTCGGACCTCTGGAAATAGCAGGATTTACGGCTGACGTATTGAATCGATCCACGTCGTCAACAGATGCGCTAGAAAAAGTTTCCAACAGAAGTGGCGGCTTCTCGGAGATAACACCGGAAGAAACACGCGGATTGGTTTCACTTGTTTTTTTTCGCCAACAGCTCGGAGAGTGGATCGTGCTGGAATCGAGAGAGGAGTCATTTTCTCTCGCCGCTTATCGCACATGCTGTGAGAGATTGTGTGAAGATGCGAGATGTAAGAAGACCATCCAGCGTTCACGGACGGCCAAGCACAACACGCCAGGAAATTAGATTAGTGTAGAAAAAATGGCTGTTTCCGTTTACAGCAGTTTTGCATGATGGATGTTTCGGGGGATTCGCAAAGTGGTCACGTGACGAGAATGTAGCCAATCAATATTTGTTTACATCTAAGTGGACTCCGTTTTGCAGTCCGAGCAACAATTGTCTGAACGCCCACACACTAGTGCACTGCGGTGAAATGGCCGTTTTTTCCTGAGGGAAGCACCAAGCTTGGTGATATCTATTCTCCGACAGGCTCAAGACAGTGGGCCTCCAGTGTCTGCGTACATTCTCTCGGGTGAGAAAAGGAAATGGGAAGAAAATCAGACCTCAACTGTCCGATGCTAGCCAATGAGAGAACTACAAGTATCTCGACGTATACTCCTGATGTACGTCTACATCTATTTCCGGGCCGTATGATAATGGTGTGGCTGTGAGAATGCCCTATGGCGGCTGACAACGTAGAGCTACCCCAGTTAAAACTGCACCAGGATCATCTGGAACACCAGCCATTCCAAAAGAAGTGAAACTGAACGCCAACACAATCTTCTCAGCCGGTCGTCGGATCACACGACAAAAGCACCAGAATTCGATTATCAGAAATCGATAGAGGTCCCAAGAAGGCGTTCTTTTAATTATGTCAACGGGTTGGTGATAATTTGATGTGCTGCTGCACGGAATGCCATAGGGTATTGACCATTATCCACGTTTAGGGGCTTGATGTATCCGAAGAACGCCTCAAGGCAACAGGTTTTATGAACATCAAGCACCAACACGATGTCGATGGCCACAGAAGATGGCCTGCCTTTGGTGTAGTACAGCAGTACAGGAGAGAATACGGATAATGCTGTTCAAATGGGTTTCACTGACATGAACACAGAACATCATTCACTCTAGCGTCCAATGGAAATACCTACATGTATAGTAAGTCACATTTTTGGAAAAAATTAGTTAAGGCCAAATTCGTTCTTGCTAGGTATTGTTTCATCATAATATTAAACAGTTTTTGTTTGCAAAATGTCCGCCAAAGCTTCGGAATACAGTGGTGCACTTACTCGGTTTTTACGTCTAAGTCATCAGAATTGTGACTTACTTTGCTTTTACCTTTGCAAATTCATCATGAAACCATAGGAAAAACATAGCAAATTGCATTTAATCCTGTTGTATGACATATTTTTAAGTAGGAGTGTTTTCCACAACAAAACTCTTCCAAGTTGTCATTCCACAAACCCATTTTTCTCGAAAACACCAAAATGTGACATACTAGGTATTTCCATTGGACGCTAGCACTGACGCCAAGCCTTTTCCTTTTCCTGATGACTGTTTTATGTTTCAAGGTCATTGTCATTTCAGCAGATGGAATGCATGGTCTCTTCTGATTGCCGATTCCATTTGTTTTTTAAGACTGAACCATCCCCACGTCGGAAAGAAACAAATCACATGTCGAGTAGAAGCGCTGTAAACGAACAAAAAACGCTCATCACTGGAAGTTCAGACCCAATAAAGCATAGCGTGCAGGGCTAACTGGCAAGCCAAACTTCGAATGGTACCGCCATGCTCTTCCCTGTGGAAATCCATCCAAGACGCCAGGGAAGAATTGATATTGATTTCTGATAATCGAATCTGGGTTTCTACCGCAGAGGGTAACTGGGATACCTTCGCACATGAAGGACCACCATTACTCTTCAACTGGTGCACTTAAAATGATGATGTCAAAGAGTTACGTTGCAGTTCCGTGCACTTTCTGCAAGATGAAGTCATCGATCCCATAAGGGTTTATCAGCAAATTGCTGTGATATTGGTCGCTGTCCTCACCTTTCGATCGGGTGTATCACAGCGGTGTTGATCGCGGTGGTCAATTGGTCAGGGACCAGTATTATAGGCCTACTACGTACTATTGTGTATCACAGCGGTGTTGATCGCGGTGGTCAATCCGAGTTCCTCTCAGGGACCAGTATTATAAGCCTAGGCCCTACTACGTACTATTTCAAGCAAGGTAGAACGGCAAGTTGCATCTGATGATATTTCCCACCAAT
The DNA here is from genome assembly GCA_002633025.1 of Notospermus geniculatus. NCBI lineage: Eukaryota > Metazoa > Nemertea > Pilidiophora > Heteronemertea > Lineidae > Notospermus > Notospermus geniculatus. The sequence continues at coordinate 85,856 of NMRB01000779.1, read as the reverse complement.
ACGATTTTCAGGGCAGGTTTGCAGCGTCACTGTCGCTGGTGACAGCAGTGCATGTAATAAAGAAGTTCTTTTGGGGAACGTGAGAGTATCACCACAGAATTATGCAGCCTCACGGAATCAGGGCCTACAACGACACGAAGTGAAGCATTCTACCCTGTAGACCAAATATGTTTGGGGCATGCCCTTGATTGAAAAAGCATACTGCCCAAGTCCCCCAGCTTTGGTCAATTTCACATTCGTCAGGCTTGCGTGGGATGGTCTATCGCACTTCCTGAAAGCATGAAATTTACTTGCATAGAGGGCCAATCAACTGTAATTCAGACTTCCATGTATTGTTCGATTGGCCAGCGCTCATTAGATGTAGTTCCGGGATTGGCTACTGGCATAAAGAATCAAACAGTTGGCGTTAGCGTTTAAGTTAGTTGAACTGACCTCTCAATGTGAGAGTACGTTATATGCTTACGGAATAGTCATTTTTGCTGAATCTATTGGATCTGTGCTGGAAGATAACATATTTCGAAATGTTTCTGACACATAGAGAACATATGCACGGCTTGTAATTATGCAAAGGAGAATAATAAGCAAACAGTATTCACCATTACACTCCGAGTGTACATGTAGTAATATGGTGCAATATTAATTTATATCAATGATCGTTCCCTATACAGCCCTATATCTTCACACCGAGATCAGCAGAAGAACAGCAGCCGCTGTAATGAAACACAATGTCCGGAATGCCCCCCAAATGTCGTGGTTGCCGTGCACGGTAAAAGATAGCACCAAATATAGTCAATGATTGCGGAAGATGATCTGGCCAGAGGAACTGCAAAGCCAGGTAGGGCCTGGTGGTGATGGCATGGGGTGCGTGGACCCGATGCTATTCGAGGGACTTCCTGGGGCCTACAATTTTCATTGCGTCAAAGAACTGCCAGTCACCTAGTCCAACTAACCGTGTGCTCCCTACAGGCACGGATCCAGAGGGGGGGGGGGTTGGGGG
>NMRB01000779.1:40291-81974 GCA_002633025.1 Notospermus geniculatus | reverse complement strand
AAGACGAAGTCAACAATATGTTTGAGATGTCTTGATACATTTATTGTAAAAAAAGGTTTTACTAACACATTTACACTTATACACGCCATCATATTCCCTGCTGACCATAGTTGTACATTATCAAAGTGAACATGGATAAAAACAACAGCAGTGCAAGGACTGTAGTGCCGAAGAATATACAAATTAATGTAGGGGAGAAACCTTGTATGCTGGTAGCGACACAGCTGTCAAGGGGCCCAAGAGACATTCAAATAAAGCAGAGATGGTCAAACATAACTAACATGTACACAAATGGATCTGCAAAGAAATGGATTAAAAAAAATTCATTATAACAGTTATTAAACTACTTTTTTCTCAATATTCATGAATTAAACCTTTGAATTTCATACTTGACTGAACCAACTAGGCATACTTTACGAGAAATGACCACAAAATTGACTCTATGTTACAAGTTTGAGCTTAAATATTTCTATGAACTTTTCATTGAAAAGACACAAGAGTAAAGCATTTAGATTGCACATTACGAAGCATTTTCACTAACAAATTAAGATGACACTGCAGATTACCGAGTAAATGAAAGCTGGAATAGAATCAATGTTATTCAAATGTTGCTCATCATGATGAACAGGGAAGACAAGAACAACGATGGTCTTTAAAATCACTGGCTGTCCATACCACAAATAAATAGCATAAAAGACGTGAAAGAGTATTATAAGTATTTACTAATAAGAAATTCATTTTCACATTATTACACCTTCACCAATGGAATGCCACGATGAGATGAGACGTTATTTCTCTATGTCTGAACCGTTTCTAGTCTGCTCAGTTTCCTCCCCTGTACTGATTTCATGATTGGATGTGACCTATGCAAAAAACATTCTTTAAGCGGACTCTGCACTCTGAATGAAGTAAATCCCACCCGAATATATTCAATATGCTGCCTTTCCCCAAGTTCATGGTGTATTTCTAAATTCTCAAACTGAGATGCCCACCGTGAAATGATAACTTCGAGTGATCTTACACAGAACGTAATTATTTCCCACTATTTACAATGAAATGAACACAAATGCGTTGCACTAGTGACAAGTTTACACAGCAAACATCGATGACATTGTTCTGTGATGAGGCTCCTTTCTTCCTATTCCACTTGCCATGGGATGACCTGAAAATCAAATAAATGACAAAGCTAAGGTCTGGGGTATATTTCCTGGCAGGCCATACTAATTGCAAGAGTTCAGTTCAGAAACCACTGGTATTTCTCGATCAGGAATCAGCGACTCTAGTCCGTTAACCAGAAATCATCATAACTGAAATGTATTTCATCAACTAATTGTACTATACTCTCTTACTGTTAAGTTATTTAATGCAAGATTGAGGAAAATGAATCGGTTACTTACTGTTACCACTGATTGAAGTTGCCTCCTCTGTAACCACCTCCCATGTTGCCCATCTGCCGTGGCATCTTATTCCAGTACTGTTGTCCATAACCTCCCTCTGCCTTCCTCTTACGGTTGCCCTGTTGACCCTGAAAGTCGATGTAGTGCATGCCGGATAGCTGATTCTTGTTACCGCCACCTCCACGACCCCCTCGCCTGTTTTGGTTGCCGCGCCTGCAAATACAACAAATAGAAGATTATCCTCAAGAAACTCCCATCAAACGATGGCAAGATAATGGTTACATTTGTAACATGGTAACATGAAAGATGCAGATTTTCTTTGAAATGATGCCTCCCTATTACGTAGTAACCCTATTAGCACTTCACGTTAAAAGTTCAGAATTGGCAATGAAAACTGGAGTTTTAACTAACTAGACACATACAGTGGCTATCAAAAAACAATAACAACATGTCTGTCTTTTAAAATAATCAAACAGCATAAGTTAGTCAGAAATGTTTTACAAGAAGAGTAGGACATCTTACTAAGGGTGATTAAATGAGACAAATCACAGCAGGCTTTACTCTCTATGTAAAATTATGGGTCTATTAACACAGGATCAAAGAACTGTGGGCTTTTATGCACATAACCAAAAACAAAGCTTGACAAAAGAATGGCACGAAGAAGCAAATTATGGTTAGCATGTGTCTAATGATGAGCAATAGCTAGTTGTACTGGTAAATCAAGTGCAATAGGAGTAACCTGAGAATTTCTCAGAATTAGATGGAGATTTTCTACTAATATTTCAAGGCTTGAAATCATGGCAATTTCAGTTCAGAATCACTGGCTTTTCTCAATCAGGACTCAGCGACTCTAGTCCGTTTACCAGTATTCATCATTACTACTGTACTGTCAAGATGAAAACATCAAGATATACCGTAATTTTCTGGCTATAAGGCGCGGCCTTTTTCTTTGAAGAAGGGTCTAAAATTGGGGGTGCGCCTTATAGGGTGGTGCGCCTTACCTGTGGCTTGAGACCAACAATTTGATCAGAAGTGTCAAGATGCTGACAAACCCAAGCATTCAAGCATGCATGGATGATGCACTGAAGCATTCACTGATGAAACTGCGCCTTATACGGCAGTGCGTCTTATGTATGGATTTCGTCAAAGATTTTGGGTGAAATTAGGGGGTGCGCCTTATAGTCAGGTGCGCCCTATAGTCGCGAAAATACGGTACTTGACTATAGTTAAGGACTGGGGACTAGTTTATGTGTGTTTTGGTTGGTGTAAAATTACTCTATCACAACCAAAATGACATAAAAAATGTAATTTTATGAGAGGAGGAAGCATAAAGCACAACACCACATGCGAGTTAAGCTACGGGTGCAATATTTTGCTTAAGTAATACGAACTGTCCATATCTGCCACCACCATACCCAGGATTCTGGAAACCACGTCCGCCTCCGCCAGCCATGAGTGGCCTGGGTTGATTTGGGCCAGGTCCCATCAAGGGTCGTACTTGACCACCGCCTCTTGGAGATCCATAGCCACCGCCACGTCCGAAGTTTCCTCCCATTGGGCCTCCCCTGTAAAAGAAAACCAAGATGAGTGGTCAGGGACATTGTCACTGAGGGCAACTGTTCCACATACTGTCAATGGGGACTTCTCAATTCAGAAACACTGGTTTTTCTCAATCAGGACTCAGAGACTCTAGTCCGTTTACCAGAATTCATCATTGCTTGAGAAGTGGCAAAATAAGAACATCAGACCTGACACATAGCATGTGCATTCTGTGGTTCAAAATATGTAAATTAACTTACCATCCTCCTCGTCCTCCACGGCCACCTCGTCCTCGGCCACCACCACCACCTCTTGGTGATGCACCACCTCGTCCACGGCCACGACCACCCATTCCCTGCAAGCAAATAAGACTGGTAACAAGATACGAACACTCCAATCCCCTTATATTTCAACATGAATTCAGCACAGAATGGCACAAATGTTTCTCGTATAGAAGTCCATATAAATTCAGTCCAAGATGACTGCCAACTCACCTTGCCCTTGCCTTGATCCTTGCCCATGTTCTTTCCTTTCATTCCCTGTCTTCCCCTCTGTCTGAATGGCTTCCTGGCTTCGATACCAGCTGCGATCTTCAGATCACGAATCATGTGCAGCGTAACCCTGTTTTCGTCTATCGTCAGGTCTTCATGCTTTCTGATGCAGTCTTCCGACTCTTCTTCTTGTTCGAAACTCAGATAGGCATAGCTGGAATACAGAACAGCACCAGTTTTATAGATAGGCATCTTGCCCCCGACACTGTTGACCAGACTTTTTTTTAGATACAAACGTATTCTCGAGTTAGCTGTATTGGTACCAGTAAACCACACACCTTCTACGGTGCTCTGGCCTCTCACAGCCACTTTCAGACTTGAACTGAATGAAATTATGAAGATTTATCAGTACATTCAAGCTGCTTGAAGAACCTTGCCAAATGCACCTCATTCGGTACTCACCCCTTATTTTTCTCCTCTTCTATTGACGTTAGTATTGCTTTGGCTTCGGGGAATATCTCAGCAAGCTGCTCATCTGTGCAGTTGTCGGGCAGATGGTGAACATAAACGACCCTCGTATCATAATCATCTGAAAAGCACAGAACTTCATTAATAAAGGAGCCTTTTAAAACATTATCTGTGGACTTACCGGTATTTCAACGAGTAACCAACCTGGCCTGACAGGCTCAAAGTATGACACAATCATGAACTCCCTGAACCCAAGTACATTTCACTTTGTTTTTATCTTCCTCACCTGTAGCTTTCTTGATCTGGTGTGTCAAGTGTGGTTTGATTGTGTCAATAACAGCGGCTGAAAGAAGGAGGAAACGATGGTGAGAATGCAGCAAGATGAAAAGTTGAAAGATTCAGAGTTATGGCAGCAGTGACCTTGTGATGTTTTCACGTATGGATGCTATACCTGATGACAGCTTTGAGTTGGGTATATTCCGGGCAATAATTTTCCCAAAATAATAAATCTGCTGGCAAAAGGCACAGCACATTAGAAAGTGTGGGCACTACGTCACTGGTTTCAAATGAATGTTTCTTCACTTTATATTTTCAATTTAGTTTCCGAAAGTTCTTTCCAGAAATGACCACCATAACTCTGAATAATCTGTTGAAAAGAATATCTTACCAATGCATACAAGACAAGGATAAGTTTTTAAAAAAAGAGGCGAAGGTATTATGTCAGTATGGGAGAGATGTTTAGCCTGGCTAGACAAGCCAGTAGAGATCTAAACTGACATGCAAATTAGGGTGTATTTTCACGGGCTGTATGGTTTATATTGCTTTTTCATTTCTTATATGTATTAATAAGCAGGCACATATTTTCCCATCATATGCATAAAATCTCATGCAAGACTTTTTCAAGAGTCTCAGTAGCTGTGTATTCATTGTTTTCTAGAGCTTAAGCGACTTGCAGCTTTTGTCTTAGTACACTGATTATTCACATGAGGGGAAGAGATCAGCTCAAATAAAATAGGAAACTGTATGTTGTAAAGAGAACAAAAAATAGAACACGCCGCTCCCCTTTGCTGTGGCACATGCACAGGAGAGGAGGCAACAGTTCTTTCACTAGGAAAGCTACAATATTCAACACAGAACTGAAAACAATATCGACCCCCCGACACATGGCCTGAAGGCAGTGGCCAGGGGTCTAATACCTATGACTCAACATACACTTGTAGGCAGTGCCTGCCTCGTCGGGCTCGAGCTGCCTTACGGTGTGCTCTCCCACTGATAATTTTATGTCTCGCAACTGAGAGGCAGCCTCGCGGGCATCCTTGCGAGTGTTGAAATGCATCTCTACAAAGCTGAAACGGAAAAATACACAGAACAATTACTAGTGTGGACTGGCATCTTCAACAGAAGCCGTTCACAGATCTCAACGATCTCCCGTTTTGACAACGTCATTTTATAGGGCCGAATAGTTCTGGTATCCAGACATGCTGGTTCTTTTATTTTCCTGTAAAAAACAGTGGGAGATGCACAGCGGTGTGAGAGCTGGCAGAGCACTTGGGGATTGAGGGCTTGTCGTGACTTGCATACGGAATAGCTGTGTCACATCCACTTGATAACCAGAGAAGTGTGCTGCGTTGAGCATGAATTTGTTGGGAACGTTTTTCTTTATCTTCCATATGTGGATTTCGCATGCCTGCAAGAAACAATACACCACAGAAGAGGGTTGACGCCAAAGACGCATAAGGTCATGCGTCAGTTTAAGACGGCTGAAAGCAAAATTAGAAGTAGTTACGAGTTGAATGTTCTGTTGTAACACATAAGCATCACATGAGCAACTCAACTATTTCAGCAACTTCTTCATTCACGGACATGAGCAATATTTGCCACCTTCCTGTTGTACGACAGGAGGTTATGAACTTATACAATTAGAATATGACTTTGCAATTAGCATTCAACTGCTATGAAATACATGTACTTCAGCTAGACAGACTCCAGTGCTATAGTGTCCTTGATCAATGCAGGCTCTTCTCTATCAAATTCTTGTCGACATTTCGTATGGAAATATGTCAAACAAAAGATTTTTACCAATGCACTGGGGAGACAGGGCTTGAGATTACCATGTCAGGCATAAGTGATATTCAATTGATAAGGGAAGCCATTTTTTTTAGCCCTGTAGTTCTAAGCTTAAGCTATCATTTCGACTAATAGTTGTATAAACCAGACGCTTGGATACCAGTAAAACCAGTCCATCAGAGGAATGGCAAGTGGGGGCTAGGTGTTCAGGGTCCTTCCGTGTCCAGGCCCTGGCCCCATGATCAACATCCAATACATACCCCTTCTTCTTCTTTTCCACGTTTTGCACAAACTTGACCATGAAGTGTTGACATTTTGCCAATTCCGTTTGAAGTCCTTCATTCGACATGTCCTCAATATTCATAGGATAAACAATGACTGTGCGCATCCGTGTTTCGGCAATACGTGCTGCAAAAAGAATACATTTCAAATCAGAACAAAGAGCAATGATGGGTCAATGCAACCACTGCTCACTACTTCTTTTGCTCAGATGTTTGCTCACTCCTGCCTCGGCCAATGACATCCACCGAGCCACATGCCACAGTGAACGATGTCCGAGGGTTAACAGCCCACATGAACGGCTGTGTTCTGGACCCCTGCACTTTCATCACAGCAAAATGCTACTAGCTTGTGTAATAACTTTTGTTTTATGACTACAACGGAGGATAACCAATCTCTGCTAGGTTGGTAGAGGACTCAACAAGGCCATCATATGCTTTGTCCAAGTACCCTGGTAAACGCACTGCAACAGAAATTCAGTGACAAGTTCTGAAAATGTGATATTCTGGTAACTAATTTATAGGATCAACTGTTCTTACCCTCTTGAATCTGAGCGTAAGTCGGCAACTCCGGGACACCCTCAGGCAGCACAATTTTCTTTGTGTCAGTTTTCTCTTCTTCTTTTGTTTCCTCAGCAGCATCTAATGAAGCAAAGAAAGATAGTTCTTAAATAATTGATGTTGTAATCTTAAACATGGTTTTACGATGAAATCTAGTTCACATGCCACCAAATTCAGCTTCAGCCAGCCAGCCACCTACCTTCTTCCATTTTTTCTTCGCCACCTTCCTCTTCACCTTCCCCAGCGGCTTCCTCTTTTGCTTCTGTAGTATCTCCATTAGTCGTTTCCTCCTCATTCAGGAGCTTGTCATCAATAGGTTCATCTGCAGCTGCTGTTTCCTCTTCAGCTGTCTCAGCTAACAGATCTGCCTCAGGCTCAGCTTCAGCAGCTTTGGCAGCAGCTTCTGCAACAGGCAAAACATGTACGTCTATTTAAATGACTGCTTCCGGGAGTTACGGCATGTATGGTTCAAGGCAAATGAAATTGAAATCCATCATTTTTATAACACCACTTACCTTTAGTATGTTGTTCAAGTCGTGAAACCAAGTCTGACTTTTTCCCAGTGATGGGCAAGCTTCTGGAGGTACAAGCCTCCTTTAACTGGGCCACAGTCATCTTGTTCCAATCTGTATCAGACATCTCTGGAAATGAAAGGCAGAATTTGATTCCAAAATTGATTAAAGTTTGCAAAATGCATCAGGTGTGGCTGGCTGACTGTTGCTGAAAAATCGACCGAGAACAACTCACAAACACAACAAACAACTACTAACAAGGCCTTGGCCAATGCACCACCACATCCATGTATATTTAAGAAATTCCCCAGTGTTCAATTACAAGTTTTTTGGCAGCTTTTGAAGGATTTTCCCGGCCTTTTTTTCTGGATAGCTAGAGCATAGACAGGGTTCATAGTCTTAAGACCACTGCCCATTTAAGGACTTTTAATGACTTTTTCATACCTATTTCAAGGACTTTTCCAGGACCAGCCTCTTGAGATCAATTCTTAGAACGATCAATCACACTGATGTCTTATTGATACAAAATTGACTAATAGGAGGATTCTGGATAAGGGATCATGATATTTTAATTTATATTCTTATGAAATCAGGGCCTCATTAGGCCTATCATTGACGCTTTGCTTTATTTCAACCGTAGGCCTATTGGTGATAAGGCAAGACCCAACCAATCTAATTTTTGCAACCAATCATGATCCCTTATCCAAAATCGTCCTATTAGAATCTCAGGCCATTTACGGTCGTACCCTCCTTCTGAACCAAGTGCGAGAAGGGGGGTCGGTTGTGAAGACCCTGGGTGCGAGGATGTAGGCCTACTGGGCGCAATTCAGACCCGACAACTTGCGAATAAGGTCCACGACTGATTACAGGACGGGCGATACCGAAATTGGGTATCAGATGAGCTGTCACCAATACCTTGCCTACTCTTCTCACCGCTCCCACCCAGTCACTCCAACCTGATCGCGTCTCAAATATCTACTTCACGAGACTGCAAATATACACAGGCTTAATTGGGGCAGGACTAATTTGATGAGATATGGACTGGTGTCGATGGGTGTATAATGATGCTATCAATGTAGCACCCCTCCTATTGATCTCCTGATTTACGGTATTCCCTCTGTTAATTGGTCATTCTTGATCACTACATCAAATACATGTAGCAACACGTCAGAGACACGCACAAAATCAATTGCCGGTGCAACGTAAACGAGTGTACCCGTCATCGATCGTCCGCCGGACGCTCAGTAACAATTTGGTGGTGTAAACCATTGTCCGGCGGACATCCGGTGCCTTTTTTACCAGTGCCTTTTTTACCTGGATTCAGATGCAACAAAAATGCTTCCAGCCCTATTTTCTCTCTCAGAATCCAAGAAATATTTTTGCATTTTGAGAGAGACAGTGTTTTGTTGCTTCTAATGCCAATATATACAGTGGCGACTTTTACTCTAATGGAGTGACTTCATGGAGTGGTCCCTGCCTCACTCCAAATGAGTGAATTTCACTCTTCGGAATTTAGTACTTCAACCTGGGAAGTTCGAGAGCCGATCAGAGATGCAAAATGCAGAAGCCAATCAGTTAAAATAAAAGTCTATTAACGGGCCAATCAGAGAAGCATACAATGCAACAAGCCAATCAGCATTGAAGTTCGATAGCCAATCAGAGATGCGTACAATGCAATCAGCCAATCAGAACGAAAGGTCAGCCAATCAGAAATGTGACCGGTAGGCCCCTACACATGTCTGACATTTGGTCCGACGACCACTGGCGCCGGAAGACAGTTTCGCCAGAGCAGAGAAAAGGTAGCTTGGTAGGCTATGTTATCTTATATGTACCGGTAATTGGTTTTATGCCACACATCTGCTGCAAGGGTTGGTAAATATTTATCAATTCCCATCCACGCCCTTGATCAAAAAGCACATAGCCTACAACCAGTCCGAATGAAGTCTGTGCCCAAGTCGACGGCGAGGATAAATGAGGAAAATGCGAGTTCGCAATAAGAGGATTTTGAGTCCGTGCACTGATCAGTCTTGAGTCGGTTCGATCTTATCTGAATGCCAATTTCCCATCACCGCCAGACACGAGGCCGTATGATCCGTCGTGACTTTCTCTCCTGCATATGATATTCCATCGCACCAAATCCCTCCGAGGCAATGTCATGAATGTCCTGCCTGTCTCGAGGTCAGTGCAGTGATTTCATTCATCGATTTCGATACGAGATCAATTCTTAGAACGATCAATCACACTGATGTCTTATTGATACAAAATTGACTAATAGGAGGATTCTGGATAAGGGATCATGATATTTAGATCTACTCTTCTTGTGAAATCAGGGCCTCATTACCCGTAGGCCTATCATTGACGCTTTGCTTTATTTCAACCGTAGGCCTATTGGTGATAGGCAAGACCCAACCAATCACATATTTGCAACCAATCATGATCCCTTATCCAAAATCGTCCTATTAGAATCTCAGGCCATTTACGGTCGTACCCTCCTTCTGAACCAAGCGCGAGAAGGGGAGCCGGTTGTGAAGACCCTGGGTGCGAGGATGTAGGCCTACTGGGCGCAATTCAGACCCGACAACTTGCGAATAAGGTCCCACGACTGATTACAGGACGGGCGATACCGAAATTCGGTATCAGATGAGCTGTCACCAATACCTTGCCTACTCTTCTCATCGCTCCCACCCAGTCACTCCAACCTGATCGCGTCTCAAATATCTACTTCACGAGACTGCAAATATACACAGGCTTAATTGGGGCAGGACTAATTTGATGAGATATGGACTGGTGTCGATGGGTGTATAATGCTGCTATCAATGTAGCACCCCTCCTATTGATCTCCTATTTATTTACGGTATTCCCTCTGTTAATTGGTCATTCTTGATCACTACATGAAATACATGTAGCAACACGTCAGAGACACGCACAAAATCAAGTGAGATATAATTGAAAGGTTATCTGTCGGAGCACAGGAATTTGTACCTTCATAGAGGCAAGGCAGATTAGGGTTTGAATGTCCAAAGGCCTAGTGGCAACCCTAATTAGGGTTAGGATTAGGGCCAGGGGGCTCCCCTTCCCCTATAAAACATTATATAACTACTGTCGTATACTGTATTCCCTGCAATGACCGCGGCGGGAAACCGAATTCACGCGGGGTCATTGATTACACACGTTGGGTAGTCTCAATGGGGAATTCAAAAGCCTCCGGTTGAATAGGCCCGATTTTGAGTTGGTGTCGTAATGGACATACCACACGACGTGCGTAACAGAAAAGACCAGCTGTTACTTCATTTACAACGAAAGAAAAATGAAATGGTCCATGGACCATGTGCTCACCTGTGTCAACGTACCAGAAGAACAAAATGTAAAATCGAAATGCTCCAGGCCGTGAGTTCCAGGGCCATGATTACGGTCAAAATTTCAAGGTCAAAACATTCTAGCTTGAGAATTTTTGGCAGTCTGTTCTAGAGTTTCGGATTGTAAAGTACCAGCCTGAAGAAGACCCCGGTTGGGGTCGAAAATTCGCAAAAACTCTGGAAATTGCCTTGTTATTCATCGAGAATTTTTGGCATATGCCAAAGTCGATAGTGGCCAAGCCAAGAATCGAATCGGACCGAAACGTGGTGTCATAGGTCATCTGGCATACGGGTGTATACGTACCAAGTTTCAAGTCAATAGCCCAAGCACTTGCGAAACGTGCCACCAAAAGGCAAAATTTTGAACTTTGAGCTCACCTCTGTGACCTTGAAAAGTAGGTCAAATCAAAAACCCGTTATATATGTTATGTATCCTCATTAGATACACCTATGATAAAAATTTGGAGATGATCCTGTCATTAGTTCAGGAGTTATTGCACTTTTTTCTTTTTGTGTTTTCGGTTTTAGCCACCTGGTGGCCAAGCCAAGAATCGAATCGGGCCGAAACTTAGTGTGGTAGGTCATCTGACCTAGAGGTGTATATGTAGCAAGTTTTAGATCAATAGCTCCAGCGGTTACGAAACGTGCCCTGCTAACGGACAACGACGACGGACGACGACAGACGACGACGGACACACAACCATTGTATAAGCTCACCACAGGTGAGCTAATGAACACAATTACAGGACATTCATGAAGGAACTCATCCTGAAGAAATCAGGTCCTCTAAGCTAAGCTCCCTAACTCGTGCGTGCGAGTTAGGCTAAGGCTAAGAATCCATTCACGCGATTTTCTTGCCGCAGACGCTCGAAAGCATTGTTTGTTTCCGCCGCGTTGATCGTGGACAAAGGATGCGACATCACGCGGCACGAAAATACAGTATATATAGGGGTAGGGAAGCCCTCTATCCCTAACCCTAATTAGGGTTGCTACTATCCTGTTCGACATTCTAACCCTAATCAGCATCTATGAAGGTGGAAGTTCCTGTGGTTCAAGATACCATCAAATCAAGAGCACGAAATCCAGCAGGTCACAGAAATTTCGGTGCAGACATACAAAGTGCAAACATGCAAAGTTTCAACGCGATAGCTCAAACCATAATCAAAATCTAGCCCAAGTTTTTACACAAAATGCCCCCTACTGGACAAAATGCAAATCACACTGCATGCAATATCAAACTTGACCTAGATGTTGGGGAGATACACACCCATAATCAATGTGAAAAGTGATCCATCAAATAATGAAGGCGCTCTCCATCGGACAAGGGAAAAGTTTACAGACCAACAGACGCACCCATGACAGACCACCACTAAAGGCCGAGGCCAAGCAAGCAAGAAATTGTTGATTGAAGGACACCGAGATGTGCAGGAACATGATAATCAGTTTCACAGACCCCACCCCCCACAGCTACGACAGATACCAGTGGACCTACAACCCCATCTGTCATCAGACATACGAACCTTACGAGCAGACATGCAGTGGCAAAGGTAGGACAGGAATCTAAGTCGGGTTTTATTGTTCAACTAAGATTTGAATATAGGCAAAAGAAGCCACCAACATTCAAATATACCGTACACATTGTAACCTCACAGCAGAAGAGTATTTGGGACTTGCATTCCTGGGAATGCCATTCCTTTCACACATATATATACCATATACACAAACATGAAAAAGACAATTACGACATGTTAGAAGACATGATAGAAGTCATACCAGACAACCTGAAAAGATAAAAATATCATTAATCATGTCAACAACAGAAATGCATGAATGCAGCACAATAACACAGAAATACATTCATAAGATTAACCAGACAACTAAAACCAGCTGCCTTGATTCAGGAAAAGAAGACTAAAAGACGAAGTCAACAATATGTTTGAGATGTCTTGATACATTTATTGTAAAAAAAGGTTTTACTAACACATTTACATTCCCTAACCCTAATTAAGTTGCTACTATCCTGTTGGACATTCTAACCCTAATCGGCATCTATGAAGGTAGTTCCTGAAGGTGCTCTACATCGGACAAGGGAAAGTTTATAGTACTGACACACGCACCCGTGACAGACCACCACTGAAGGCGCCAAGCACAGCATTAGAATTTTTAGGCCGAGGCCAAGCGACCTAGAAATCATTGATTAAAGGTCAACACAGATGTGCAGGAACATGACAATCAGTTTCATGGACCCCACCCCCACAGCTATGACAGATACCAGTGGGCCTACAACCCCATCTGTCATCAGAGATACAAACCTTTGTCAGTCGACATGCAGTGGCAAAGATGGGACAGGAATCCAAGTCTGGTTTTATTGTTCAACTACGGTAAGATTTATTTAATTGGAATATACCGGCGGGCAAAAGAAGCCACCAACATTCGAATATACACATTGTAACCTCACAGCATTAGAGTATTTGGGACTTACATTCCTGGGAATGCCATTCCTTTCACACATATATACTAGTATGTACACAAACATGAAAAAGACAATTACGAGATGTAGTGCTATAGACATGATAGAAGTCATACCAGACAACCTGAAAAGAAAATATCATTAATCATGTCAACAACAGAAATCCATGGATACAACACAGTAACACAAATATATTCATAAGATTAACCAGACAACTAAAACCAGCTGCCTTGATACAGGAAAAGAAGACTAAAAGACGAAGTCAACAATATGTTTGAGATGTCTTGATACATTTATTGTAAAAAAAGGTTTTACTAACACATTTATACACTTATACACGCCATCATATTCCCTGCTGACCATAGTTGTACATTATCAAAGTGAACATGGATAAAAACAACAGCAGTGCAAGGACTGTAGTGCCGAAGAATATACAAATTAATGTAGGGGAGAAACCTTGTATGCTGGTAGCGACACAGCTGTCAAGGGGCCCAAGAGACATTCAAATAAAGCAGAGATGGTCAAACATAACTAACATGTACACAAATGGATCTGCAAAGAAATGGATTAAAAAAAATTCATTATAACAGTTATTAAACTACTTTTTTCTCAATATTCATGAATTAAACCTTTGAATTTCATACTTGACTGAACCAACTAGGCATACTTTACGAGAAATGACCACAAAATTGACTCTATGTTACAAGTTTGAGCTTAAATATTTCTATGAACTTTTCATTGAAAAGACACAAGAGTAAAGCATTTAGATTGCACATTACGAAGCATTTTCACTAACAAATTAAGATGACACTGCAGATTACCGAGTAAATGAAAGCTGGAATAGAATCAATCTTATTCAAATGTTGCTCATCATGATGAACAGGGAAGACAAGAACAACGATGGTCTTTAAAATCACTGGCTGTCCATACCACAAATAAATAGCATAAAAGACGTGAAAGAGTATTATAAGTATTTACTAATAAGAAATTCATTTTCACATTATTACACCTTCACCAATGGAATGCCACGATGAGATGAGACGTTATTTCTCTATGTCTGAACCGTTTCTAGTCTGCTCAGTTTCCTCCCCTGTACTGATTTCATGATTGGATGTGACCTATGCAAAAAACATTCTTTAAGCGGACTCTGCACTCTGAATGAAGTAAATCCCACCCGAATATATTCAATATGCTGCCTTTCCCCAAGTTCATGGTGTATTTCTAAATTCTCAAACTGAGATGCCCACCGTGAAATGATAACTTCGAGTGATCTTACACAGAACGTAATTATTTCCCACTATTTACAATGAAATGAACACAAATGCGTTGCACTAGTGACAAGTTTACACAGCAAACATCGATGACATTGTTCTGTGATGAGGCTCCTTTCTTCCTATTCCACTTGCCATGGGATGACCTGAAAATCAAATAAATGACAAAGCTAAGGTCTGGGGTATATTTCCTGGCAGGCCATACTAATTGCAAGAGTTCAGTTCAGAAACCACTGGTATTTCTCGATCAGGAATCAGCGACTCTAGTCCGTTAACCAGAAATCATCATAACTGAATGAAATCTACTGAATTGTATTTCATCAACTAACTGTACTATGCTCTTACTGTTAATTACTGTTAAGTTAGTTAATGCAAGGTTGAGGAAATGATTCGAATACTTACTGTTACCACTGATTGAAGTTGCCTCCTCTGTAACCACCTCCCATGTTGCCCATCTGCCGTGGCATCTTATTCCAGTACTGTTGTCCATAACCTCCCTCTGCCTTCCTCTTACGGTTGCCCTGTTGACCCTGGAAGTCGATGTAGTGCATGCCGGATAGCTGATTCTTGTTACCGCCACCTCCACGACCCCCTCGCCTGTTTTGGTTGCCGCGCCTGCAAATACAACAAATAGAAGATTATCCTCAAGAAACTCCCATCAACGATGGCAAGATAATGGTTACATTTGTAACATGGTAACATGAAAGATGCAGATTTTCTTTGAAATGATGCCTCCCTATTACGTAGTACCGTAACCCTATTAGCACTTCACGTTAAAAGTTCAGAATTGGCAATGAAAACTGGAGTTTAAACTAACTAGACACATACAGTGGCTAAGGGTGATTAAATGAGACAAATCACAGCAGGCTTTACTCTCTGTGTAAAATTATGGGTCTATTAACACAGGATCAAAGAACTGTGGGCTTTTATGCACATAACCAAAAACAAAGCTTGACAAAAGAATGGCACGAAGAAGCAAATTATGGTTAGCATGTGTCTAATGATGAGCGATAGCTAGTTGTACTGGTAAATCAAGTGCAATAGGAGTAATGTGAGAATTTCTCAGAATTAGATGGATATTTTCTACTAATATTTCAAGGCTTGAAATCATGGCAATTTCACAGTTCAGAATCACTGGCTTTTCTCAATCAGGACTCAGCGACTCTAGTCCGTTCACCAGTATTCATCATTACTGTACTGTCACGATGAAAACATCAAGATATACAATGTACTTGACTATAGTTCAGGACTGGGGACTAGTTTATGTGTGTTTTGGTTAGTGTAAAATTACTCTATCACAACCAAAATGACATAAAAATGTAATTTTATGAGAGGAGGAAGCATAAAGCACAACACCACATGCGAGTTAAGCTACGGGTGCAATATTCTGCTTAAGTAATACGAACTGTCCATATCTGCCACCACCATACCCAGGATTCTGGAAACCACGTCCGCCTCCGCCAGCCATGAGTGGCCTGGGTTGATTTGGGCCAGGTCCCATCAAGGGTCGTACTTGACCACCGCCTCTTGGAGATCCATAGCCACCGCCACGTCCGAAGTTTCCTCCCATTGGGCCTCCCCTGTAAAAGAAAACCAAGATGAGTGGTCAGGGACATTGTCACTGAGGGCAACTGTTCCACATACTGTCAATGGGGACTTCTCAATTCAGAAACACTGGTTTTTCTCAATCAGGACTCAGAGACTCTAGTCCGTTTACCAGAATTCATCATTGCTTGAGAAGTGGCAAAATAAGAACATCAGACCTGACACATAGCATGTGCATTCTGTGGTTCAAAATATGTAAATTAACTTACCATCCTCCTCGTCCTCCACGGCCACCTCGTCCTCGGCCACCACCACCACCTCTTGGTGATGCACCACCTCGTCCACGGCCACGACCACCCATTCCCTGCAAGCAAATAAGACTGGTATCAAGATACGAACACTCCAATCCCCTTATATTTCAACATGAATTCAGCACAGAATGGCACAAATGTTTCTCTTATAGAAGTCCATATAAATTCAGTCCAAGATGACCACCAACTCACCTTGCCCTTGCCTTGATCCTTGCCCATGTTCTTTCCTTTCATTCCCTGTCTTCCCCTCTGTCTGAATGGCTTCCTGGCTTCGATACCAGCTGCGATCTTCAGATCACGAATCATGTGCAGCGTAACCCTGTTTTCGTCTATCGTCAGGTCTTCATGCTTTCTGATGCAGTCTTCCGACTCTTCTTCTTGTTCGAAACTCAGATAGGCATAGCTAGAATACAGAACAGCACCAGTTTTATAGATAGGCATCTTGCCCCCGACACTGTTGACCGGACTTTTTTTTAGATACAAACGTATTCTCGAGTTAGCTGTATTGGTACCAGTAAACCACACACCTTCTATGGTGCTCTGGCCTCTCACAGCCACTTTCAGACTTGAACTGAATGAAATTATGAAGATTTGTCAGTACATTCAAGCTGCTTGAAGAACCTTGCCAAATGCACCTCATTCAGTACTCACCCCTTATTTTTCTCCTCTTCTATTGACGTTAGTATTGCTTTGGCTTCGGGGAATATCTCAGCAAGCTGCTCATCCGTGCAGTTGTCGGGCAGATGGTGAACATAAACGACCCTTGTATCATAATCATCTGGAAAGCACAGAACTTTATTAATAAAGGAGCCTTTTAAAACATTATCTGTGGACTTATTTCAACGAGTAACCAACCTGGCCTGACAGGCTCAAAGTATGACAAATTAATATTTTTTATCTCCCTCACCTGTCGCTTTCTTGATCTGGTGCGTCAAGTGTGGTTTGATTGTGTCAATAACAGCGGCTGAAAGAAGGAGGAAACGATGGTGAGAATGCAGCAAGATGAAAAGTTGAAAGATTCAGAGTTATGGCAGCAGTGACCTTGTGATGTTTTCACGTATGGATGCTATACCTGATGACAGCTTTGAGTTGGGTATATTCCGGGCAATAATTTTCCCAAAATAATAAATCTGCTGGCAAAAGGCACAGCACATTAGAAAGTGTGGGCACTACGTCACTGGTTTCAAATGAATGTTTCTTCACTTTATATTTTCAATTTAGTTTCCGAAAGTTCTTTCCAGAAATGACCACCATAACTCTGAATAATCTGTTGAAAAGAATATCTTACCAATGCATACAAGACAAGGATAAGTTTTTAAAAAAAGAGGCGAAGGTATTATGTCAGTATGGGAGAGATGTTTAGCCTGGCTAGACAAGCCAGTAGAGATCTAAACTGACATGCAAATTAGGGTGTATTTTCACGGGCTGTATGGTTTATATTGCTTTTTCATTTCTTATATGTATTAATAAGCAGGCACATATTTTCCCATCATATGCATAAAATCTCATGCAAGACTTTTTCAAGAGTCTCAGTAGCTGTGTATTCATTGTTTTCTAGAGCTTAAGCGACTTGCAGCTTTTGTCTTAGTACACTGATTATTCACATGAGGGGAAGAGATCAGCTCAAATAAAATAGGAAACTGTATGTTGTAAAGAGAACAAAAAATAGAACACGCCGCTCCCCTTTGCTGTGGCACATGCACAGGAGAGGAGGCAACAGTTCTTTCACTAGGAAAGCTACAATATTCAACACAGAACTGAAAACAATATCGACCCCCCGACACATGGCCTGAAGGCAGTGGCCAGGGGTCTAATACCTATGACTCAACATACACTTGTAGGCAGTGCCTGCCTCGTCGGGCTCGAGCTGCCTTACGGTGTGCTCTCCCACTGATAATTTTATGTCTCGCAACTGAGAGGCAGCCTCGCGGGCATCCTTGCGAGTGTTGAAATGCATCTCTACAAAGCTGAAACGGAAAAATACACAGAACAATTACTAGTGTGGACTGGCAACTTCAACAGAAGCCGTTCACAGATCTCAACGATCTCCCGTTTTGACAACGTCATTTTATAGGGCCGAATAGTTCTGGTATCCAGACATGCTGGTTCTTTTATTTTCCTGTAAAAAACAGTGGGAGATGCACAGCGGTGTGAGAGCTGGCAGAGCACTTGGGGATTGAGGGCTTGTCGTGACTTGCATACGGAATAGCTGTGTCACATCCACTTGATAACCAGAGAAGTGTGCTGCGTTGAGCATGAATTTGTTGGGAACGTTTTTCTTTATCTTCCATATGTGGATTTCGCATGCCTGCAAGAAACAATACACCACAGAAGAGGGTTGACGCCAAAGACGCATAAGGTCATGCGTCAGTTTAAGACGGCTGAAAGCAAAATTAGAAGTAGTTACGAGTTGAATGTTGTGTTGTAACACATAAGCATCACATGAGCAACTCAACTATTTCAGCAACTTCTTCATTCACGGACATGAGCAATATTTGCCACCTTCCTGTTGTACGACAGGAGGTTATGAACTTATACAATTAGAATATGACTTTGTAATTAGCATTCAACTGCTATGAAATACATGTACTTCAGCTAGACAGACTCCAGTGCTATAGTGTCCTTGATCAATGCAGGCTCTTCTCAATCAAATTCTTGTCGACATTTCGTATGGAAGTATGTCAAACAAAAGATTTTTACCAATGCACTGGGGAGACAGGGCTTGAGATTACCATGTCAGGCATAAGTGATATTCAATTGAAAAGGGAAGCCATTTTTTTTAGCCCTGTAGTTCTAAGCTTANCAAGTCTTAGTTCATGCCTACTTATTCAAGGACTGGACTATGTTGAAATTCTCAGCCTCAAGTGTCCGGGTGTTCGAAATATCATGAGATTTTGATATATCAAACTTGATAATTTGAAATATCTCTGCCTGTGGTAAAGGTAGAGGCATGATATCACCCATACTTAGGTTATTGAGGATGCCCATTTCGATTATGCAATGACCTTGGTCATCAGAGGTCAAGGTCAAGGTCAGAGGTCAAGGTCGAACTTGATAATTTGAAATATCTCTGCCTGTGGTACAGGTACAGGCAGAGGCATGATATCAGGCACACTTAGGTTAATTCCTTTTTTCTGTACCTTTTACCTAGTACCTTTTACCCAGTACCTTTTTACCTGTACCTTTTTTACCTAGTACCTTTACTAGTACCTTTTTACCGGTACCTTTTTTTATTATTATTACCGTACCTTTTTATCTGATCTCTATCAATGTGCATTGATCTCTATCAATGTATCATTCATGTACCGGTAGAAGCACCTGTACCAGACAAAAGGTACCATGTACTAGGTACATTTTGTCCAGTACCATTTCGCTGGGTACATTTTGTTCTAGAACCATCAGATATCAAGCCATGGTCAATTACGCGATGAATTTACTGGCATGAGATCAAGTTCTATTGACATCTCAATGTACGGGTGTATCATGATCTATATCAATGTACCATTCATGTACCGGAAGAATCACCTGTAGGCCTACATCGGGAACCATTCGACATTTACAATGTCATCTTGTTATGATTGTTACAGCTATGACTGGTACAAGGTCATCGAATACTGGCAGAGCACAGAATTCCCTGGTGAGAAGATAGCTATGTTGTATGTGAAGGCCCTGAATAAGGCTGTTGTGAACACATACCTCGAGCAGTGGGAGAACTGGGAAGAGTGCGAGGACATAAACCCATCATATACAGTAAGTTGGTCACCCTGCACTCGCATCTCTTTCTAGGCCTATGTGGTCTCGATCACGAACGTGCTGAAGGAGGTTTGGTGTATGTCAATGAGCAATAAAACCTAGAGTATGAGGAATTCAACTTGCACACCTGAGCTGTGGTGACCTGTTGGGTTAGCAAACTGTCAAACATGTCCAACTTGTACCACTATGTACATTGGCTGTGCCAAATTTGCTGTCTTGTCAGACACGGATCCAGAGGGGGCGCCCCAGGCACTTGCCTCCCTTTTGGCCTACAAATCTGTAAAATCAATTGTGAAATTCTGAAATTTGGAGCAAATCATTGAAACTCACCGCAGATTTCAATGTTTCAAGCAGAGGGCGCCCCTCTTTTCCCAAATTAGGATCTGCCCCTGTTTATTGGCGACTTTGCAACACATACAGTATGCTTCATCTGCTGAAATTCGTTCTCCAGGTATATAAGTTGTATTATGAATATTTGATGGACATCGTCAGACGTTGTGCAAGCTTTAAGGGTAGGGAAATACTGCTGTACAGGTTCCAAGACATGCTGGTGAGTGGTCTGAGTACAAACTCTTTTGTCTTATGTCTTCAACCTCTTGTCTGTTCTGTTCTTTTGTGGGCAGTCTTCTTGTTTGTTTGAAATGTTCTCAGTCTCACTAGGCTACTTACAATGTGCACTTACAATGTGCAACAATGAATATCAACATGTGTTCCACTCTACAGTTTTTGACATTAATGCCCGACACTATTTCCATCTGGGGAACTCGAAGAAAGGCCCACTTCATTGCACCATTTTTGTTTTCTCTTCAGAGGAAAATGAAAGTGGATGAAAGTAAGAGAGAGGACTTACTTCTCGTGAATCATTATCAACTGGCTGTTCTCTATGTTGATATGTACAGAAACAAAGAAGCAGAAGCTCTGTTCAAGAGTTTATTGGAGAAATATGAAAAGTAGGTGGTCGTTTTGACACCTCTGTACCCCCAGTGACGGCAGACTACCCCACTTGCTATTGAGGATTTCGTTTATGGCAATATGTTGATGCACATTGGCTTCTGAGTGAGCTGGAAGTAAAGCAGCCTTGAGTGCTGTCAGCAGTTGCATGGGGTGTCCGGTGTGTACATATATCATATGCCATCTAGGCCTATACCAAACTTTTATCTTCAGGAAAAACATCACCACTGATGAACAGAGGCTGAACCATTCACATGCATTCCATCTCGTCGGCGTCTTCCATTTACAGCAACGAAATTTTCTCGAGGTAGGGTATCAGGGGGACTTTACCCATACACAAGCCCAGCTGATATTCTTCCATGCATCTGTCCAAAAAACTTGCGTTTGTGAAGATTACTGTAAAGCAGGAAATTTTCGCGTGCAGGAAATTTTCGCGAATTTCGCGAGAGTGTATGGGTCGCGAAAATTTCCTGTCGCGAATATGACGAGTACACGCAAGTGAACGGTCCGTGAAAAAAACTGAAAAAAATGGCAGAGACTCGCGAAAATATCCTGCCGTGAATATGTCTATAATTCTTGATTCGCGAAAATTGCCAGCCGCGAAATTTTCTTGCTTTACAGTATTTAGTAATTCGAGTAATTTAAAATTTCCTTGCATGTCCTTTGCAACTGGAAAGATGAGATGTACTGCAGTGTAAATGGCATGTGCATGTAGTGATTGAGTAGGCCGTATGCTCTGCCGCAGCATTTATTCCTCACCACCGCGGTGGAGTGGAGTGGTTTGAAACTGCAGGAGAGTTCAGTTAGGCCAGGTGCTGCATGTTTCCCTTTCTTTCCATAGGCGAATAAATGGTTTGGCAAGTCTCAAGCAATCGACAGCCAAATGACTGGTCTTTTAAAGGAAAAGGCAAACTTACTGACCAACATTGGAGTTGTGAACATGGAACTTGGACATTATGACACAGCTGAAGAATGTATGAAGATGTCCCTGGAACTGTATGAACAAGTCTTTTTTGGAGAGTTGCCTCCAGATATTGGGGGCACAATGATGGATCTGGCACTTTGTTACAGACGCCAGGGACGTCTAGATGAAGCAAAGACCACGTATGAAAGGTAGGCCTATATTGAAAACTCCAAATTAAGGAGGAGCCTTGATGGCCTTGTGGTTATCAGGTTTGCCTAGCAAATGGCAGGTCCCGGGTTCAGATCCCGGGCGAAATGGGATTAATCATCCCTGGCACTTCAGTTTGTCCCAGGACAGTAAGCCCAGGTGCCTTCACCTTATGCCTTTGCAAAGGCAAGTAAAAGACCCCATCCAAGTGAGGAACATGCTTGAGATGGCCTCTTTTGCACTTACCAGGGCCAATAATGCTATGGATACAGAAAAATCTGATACAATACAGTGCTCCAAGAGAAATTTGTTATTGGTATGTCACTCTCTCTTGTATTTAATCATCTCACTACACAGTAGTAAATCAACGAACTTAATTTCTCTTTGTTAAAAAGGTGTTTGAAGATAAATAAAGATGCACTTGGACTAAATCATCCCATGGTCGCCCAGATCTACATGAATCAGGGAACATTAGCACAACTGACTGATGATAATGTGGAAGGAGAGAGATTGTTCCGCCAGGCCTATGAAATTTTCAAGGTAACTGCATGATGACTGCTGGGAGCAAAGAGTAGAAAATGTGACAACAGTGTGTTGGGTGTTGCGTCACAGAGAAGTGCTCATCTGCTGCCAGACTGAGAGCAGTTTACACGAGATGGGTAAAACAGGCCTACATGTGATCTGTGGCAGCTTACATTGTAGCCTATATGTGATAGTCCCTGCATGGAATAGTGAAAGTGTTTCTTAGAACGAAACAAATGCATTATTTCTTCTTTCTGCAGGGATTATATCCTCCTGATCACTACGGACTCCTCATGTGCCAAGAAAATCTGGCCTATGGTCTTTTAAAGCTGGGGAAAATAGAAGAAGCGGAAGGACACTTCTGGGAAGTCTGTAAGTATAACTCATGTTTTGCTGAAACAAGCATAACAATTCCTGTGCAAAGTCTGTTCTGACCTCAAGTTCAAGACCTGGGGCCATTCACGAAGCCTTCGCAATTTTGCGTGCATGCAAGTCTATTGTTTGGCTGCACATGTCCTTTTTTGTTCACTGACTGCCTTACAATAGATTTGCCTGCAAGCAAAGTTGCGAAGGCTTCATGAATATGGCCTCTGATGCCCACTGCCAGTGAATCAATCCAAAGATGTTTCTCTGATATTTTCCGTTCATCTTCCATTGCTTATGAAATTTTACTGTCTCAACATAACTACTTTCCTTTCAGTCAATATTTTGTCACGGCAAGGACGCGTACAGAATGGGCTCTTGAACATGCAAGCCATATTTGTAGACCATTACTACTCCCAAGGACTGAACAACAGCAATGAAGAAGAACGCAAGAAACAACTGGAAGCTGCTAGGACCATTCTTGTCAAGCATATACCGCATACAACCTTTCCTTTGACATACCATCGTCTGGCTTGCATTGACAGGATGTTGCCACCAGAGACACCAAGGGAACCTCAACTGGCACTTGATGCTGGTATTGAGAGGTGCGGATCACGAGATTTTCTGAATCAGTTTGGGTTGGTGTTTGGTGACAAGAAATGCATGGTAGAGTACGGATATTGAAAGCTCCTCTGCAAAACTGCAAACTTGGAACGCAAGTGTTCTTGTTGTGCATGAAACAACAGTTTAGACAGTGTTTGAAGAAGTTGTACCATCTGCGTTCGGGTAGAAATGGCATAAGATATCCATTTTGAGTCCCTTTGAGTTGAAAGCATTACCGGTACGTCTGATTTGGTGTGTTTCAGGTTTCCAGACAATGAGATACTGGTCACAACAAAACTAGAATTCGATATCGCCACAACTGGAAGTCTGGATGAAGTCATTGCATTCTTGAAGAAAGTTGAAGAGAATTTCACCGCCCCCAAGATCCACCTGACATTCATCGTCAGGTTGGGTCACATGCAGTGTACAGACCTTTCAGAAGGACTCGCACAGTATACTCTAACAGTGGCATCTCCTGACACCATTTATGATGTCTGCATTTCTGAATTTAAGGCTAGTGATGATCTTGGGGTAAGATACACAAAATTCCATGACCATTGACATCCATGTTATATGTGGTTAAGGCGTGCTGACCCTTAGTCAATTGATGCCTAATGCGAGGGTCCGTGGGTTCGAAGCTGGTAGGAAGCGATGACTTTCACCTTAGAAACCCATTTCTATTTCATGTTATATGTGCAGGAGAGAGGATCCTGCCTTCTGTCCCGGCACAAGTAGTGTCACTCCCAATGCCATATGTGCAGGAGAGGAGATCCTGCATTGTACCCCTGTACTAAAAGTTCCAGTACCATTGGTATGTGTGCAGGAAAGAGGATGATGCCTTGTGTCCCCAGTATTAGAAATTCCATTACCGGTGGTATAATTCAGTGTGTAAGAAGGAAATCCAACCATTCTTCTTTATCATTCCCACTGATCAGTTCTAGCATAAACTAATAAAAGAAACTAGTTTCTTTTATTAGTTTGTGGTTCTAGCACATCATTATTCACAGGTTCTTCTTGAAACTTTTACCAACACACTCTCAGGATTGAAAGAATACACTAGTGTTCTGCCGTTCATTGAAAAGCTGGCTGAAATCCACCCTGACAACCTCTCAGTCCACATGGGATGCATGAAGTTAGCCATCAATGCAATGAGGTTTGACATTGCAAGGAAAGCAATAAGTTACATCACTGAACATTGGAAGGACGATGAAGAAGTCCAGGATACTGTAAGTTGGTGCTTTGAGTTGTGGGCTTGGTCGGGGATGCGTCATGAAAGGCACTTTACAACTGTTAATCATTACCACTATGTTTCAATGACACAATTGAGGTTCTAGCTGTCATCCGTTTTCTTTCAGATGACCAAGTTTACCACAGCTGTTGACTGGGCAGAAAAAGAAATGGAAGGAAGAAACGAAACAGAACCGTCTGATGATGCTGGCCATGCCCAGGACTCAACATGTTAGAAGACCAGATATTCCACTTTGATTCAATCATGCTACTTGCAGGTGAAGTGCATTCGGCTGAATGCCTTGTGCAGGACATACCAAGAAGGACAGGCTCCACAGATCTCTTTGTTACTCTGAATATGCATGATTCCTCAGAAACTTCACAAAAGAACAATGTTTACAGCTATTCATTTTGTCATACATGTATACTTTTGTTGTTAAGAAATTAACTTGTATCCACACATGTACAACTGCCGTCCATCATGTCAATGTTTTTTAAGTAGGCCTATTTTGTCTAAACTTTATAGAGAGATACTCATTTGTAGTGTATTTTTCACTTGTTAATTTTATGTGTCACATGTCTGTATACCATGGGGTATTAATTTCATAAACATTCCTCTCAACTTTAGTGCCATAATATTGCCAAAAACTTGACTTTTTAAAAGTTGTCAGTTGTTATAACAATCGCTTTAAGTTGAAGTTACAGTATATGCTTCACCCATGACCTGACCCGTGGTGTGATGAAATCGTAGATATTATTTTTAACAAATCAAGGTTAATAAAGATTATTTATGATTATCTATTACCAACTGACGTCAGCTTATTCCTTTACTTTCAATATACATGGTTTTCATATCAATAAATGATAGTGTTATCTCTTTTTCAAAGGAACATTCTTTCCTTGCACATCAGGCTTGAATTCTTCTCCACGTCATCACCTGCAGTACGTGCCCCTTCGAAACAATTGCAGTAGACAACCGCCCCTTTAAACCACATCTTGATGGTTCCAAAATACACGTGTCTGAAAAACCCGCAAGATCTACTTAAAAGGACATGGAAATAGCTTTCGTCCAAGAGATTTTCTTTCCAAGTCTAAATGTTTGCACTTGTAATTATGGAGTCTTAAAATTTCCCCATTGAGTAATACGCACCGAAAGACCCGCGTCCACAAATAATGAAGATATTTCAAGAAATTCATTATCAAAGCTCTTTTCTTTCGTTGTCAAATGAGCATCTTGTGTTTGTGTATTATCTCCGCACCAACTTTAGCCCGAAGGAAGGATTTGGAGAGATTTCAAAAAGAGATAAGTCTGGTCGCCTAAACAAGGATGTTGCTTTAATTAAAGGTATAATAGATAGCCTACAACGTCGCGGAGTCCACAAGCTGCGACTGTACGCTGGAAAATGAAAACCAGATTTTAAAAAAAAAGTTCTAAAAGCTATTGTTCGGTAACGGATAAGAGTACCTGGCCTTTGGAAACCAACGACTAGAGATGAAAACATATTACCATGGAATATCATATCGTTTGCAGGACATTTTTGCCTCAGATAGTTTTCCTATTACACCTGTAGGCCTACCGATGCGTCATTTAATCCCACATGTGGAGAACAAAAGTCGCGTGTGTGCAGAGGAAGAATATCAGTAGATGGGCTGCCTTTAAATCTTCCCACGATTGTCGCCAACTGAGGCCTTATTCGTTCGGGATGTTCACGACGAAATGACGTATTCGGCATCTCTCAAAGGAATCTTGCTGCTGACCCTGTATCTGGTCGTCATTGACGGCCAGATGATGCATGCAGGTAAGGAACATGTTGACATTAGGCTACCGTCATGCGCGAGCAGACGGCAATCCTAAGTGATGGCAAAGGGGCCACCAAAATGGACAGCAAGCAAACTGGAGCAAGCAAACAGGAAGATGTTCACTTCGGAAGAGTCGCCGTCGTTGAGAAAAATACTGTAACCTAGACCGTATAACTGTCGGTTCCCCATCCCTTGTACATCTATTGCTTGTATTTTTTGGCAGAGAACCATGCTCTCTACAAGCCAACTGGAACCTACCCAGCCGCTACCGGTGAAGGCGTCTCCTGGCATGCTGTTGACGGAGACAGGCGTGACCTAGGGATATATATGTACCAAGTTTCAGATCAATAGCTCCAGCGGTTACGAAACGTGCCCTGCTAACGGACCACGACGGACGACGGACGCTGCACCATCGTAATAGCTCACCCCAGTGAGCTAAAAATCGATGATTTATACACTGACACTGCGTAAACATCACCATACATAGATTATCATGCAACCCCACACTGATTGGTCAACTACTAGCACGTGACCGTCATGACAATAGAAGGGGGAATTATGGGACAGGGCCCCATGATAATGTTTTGGTGACTGTCAGTGTATTAATCATCGATTTTTTGCGATCGCGAAGACGATCGGTGGTCAATAATTTATCGATTTGAATCACTTCATTACCGCCTCCCACGTACATGTAGCTTAGTAGTTTAGGCGCATCCGGCTTTTGGAAGTTAGTTACTTTTATTGGCCAATGTTTACATAAACGAACTGTCTACGGGTACAGCAGCCGTACGCATAAGCCCATCGGCTAAAGGTACGGCATTGTTTTTTGCACATGCGCATTGAGCAACTTGCATTTCCGTCATTAGGCTGCCGTAGGCAAAACAATGAACAGTGATGAACTGTGATTTGAAACAATGTAAATGGCGGCCTCTTTAGCGAGAGGCGCGATTTGCTAAGTCTTCCAGTCATCATTTGGGGGTCAGGATCAGAATTAGGGTCTAATCGTGTCAATATTATTTAGGCCTGGTATAATTTACCGTGCTGATTGTACCAATCACAACCAACCAAAAATTTCCACGATCGAGCAGCTGGCCCGCTGG
Source organism: Notospermus geniculatus (assembly GCA_002633025.1). NCBI lineage: Eukaryota > Metazoa > Nemertea > Pilidiophora > Heteronemertea > Lineidae > Notospermus > Notospermus geniculatus. The sequence continues at coordinate 54,278 of NMRB01000779.1, read as the reverse complement.
CTCATATGGACTGGTAGAGCGTGTGGCTATGTATCTTGGGCGCCGGGCGGGTTCGATCCCTGGTGGCCGCACTTTTTCCATGTGTCTGCTTCTCTTTTTTTCTTTTTGTGAAAAATTCCAAAGTTCTTTTTTTCTTTTTGTGAAAAATTCCAAAGTTCATTTTTCCGTGCAGTTCCCTCGTATGATCTCTGAGAGATTTTATTTGAATAGCCTACATGCCCAGCACGCACGTGCAGAGCCCTGCCGTATCCCTAGCCCATCTCGGAGAAGATACGGCAGAAAACTGCGCAGGCGCAGCGCGGGAATGAAAGATCTTTACGCATGCGCAATTCTTCTGCCGTATCAATAGCCAATGATTGTTCGGATACGACAGTGAACTGAGCATGCGCACTGTAACAACAAGACTGACGTATCCCTAGAATTTATATTTTGGTGTACGGCTGCCGTACCCGTATAGCCAGTGCCTTTACAATACATAAAATGCACGCCATGTCAGGCCTACCACTGCCTACAGCGGGGGCGCTGATGTTTGGGCACTTTCCACCTGGCTGGCTTCTAGTCATGAAATTCACGACTTCGAATATTTGGGATATTCTACGTCGTGATTCAGCACTCCATGTTGTGTGGAGGAAATTCTCCTGTCTGAGAAGGGGTAAATGTTTTCACTGCTGGTGAAGCTCTGGAAGCAGGACATCATTTAAAAAGTATCCTATCATGAAGTTTCAATGTTCTAGATGACACTCCTACCGTTGCCCAAAAAATCTGACCACTTGTAAGGCGTTTAAAATCCGAAGTTTGAAGGACAGTGAAAACACGCCGCCATATCCCTGTACATTGGTTTGTTGACTTCCGGAGCGAAAGGTCACTTGGGAGTTGAAGGTTCGAAAGGTCGTAATTATCGGATGTTTCTTCGCCCTTGGAGGAATAAACTTTCACCATTGCGCATGCGCAGAAGGCGCAGTTTGAGCAATCGGAAACACTCGGCGATTTCCGATGACAGCAAAGGCAAACGCCGAAAGTGACGTCATCAAAACATTATGGCAGCCAAGTTCGGCGCGATGCAAGATCGCACCGAAGAAAAGCAATTAAACCAATGCGTTCTGGTCAGATTACAATCAAAATGGTCCAGTCACCTATTGTTTTATATGAACATTACAAATAGGCCTATTTGGTATTAAAAGCAATTTTCGCTGTAGGTTTTCGAGATATTCGCAATAAAAGTGCAGCGTGTTCGCCCTATTGATATGCAAATTTTCGTTTACACTAGTCCCCATAGAGTTTGTATTGATGTATCCGGTCGTAGAATCATAACTCTGTTAGGCCTATGTTCGGAGACAGGAGTTTTCGGTCTAGCTGGCTTCACACGTGCTACGGTAGGTGCGATAAGGCCTAGGCCTAGGGCCTAAGACATGTTCCTCAATCCTCCTCCAGCTCCATCCATGCATCATCATAACATGTGCTGTCATACTCGTCTCATGGCTGTGCAATGCAATGCATGATTGATGATGCATGCAGATGATGATCTTTTCTCTGTCTCTCCGCAACCATTCAGATTCAGCATGTTCAGCCGATCGGGATATTCTACCGGTATACCATCCAATGGATAGCTAGGAACACGCACTAAACCACTAACCTGGTGTCAGGAAGATTAATTCGAGTTGGGGGCCTAATTTGATCAAGTTTCACACACGATTGGCAAGATATTTTCGCAAGAACCGCCACATCACTTTATAAGATATACCATCGCACCGTCAACCTCGTCTCCAGTGGGATTACGTACCAGGTCTCACTCACCAGTGCGGCACCCAGGCTACCATGAAGGCTACACCTGGGGCGACGTCGAATTCACATCTTCATCTTCAAATGTATGTAGGGCTGGCAATATCATCATGGCACACATCATGTCATCTATTTTTGGAAAGCTTGCAACTCATATTTAGAACACCTCTGGCCAATTTTCAAAATCTTGGCAATTCAAAACCCCATCCTAGCCCTAGACTGGTTCCCGGTCCCGGTCCCAGTATCGCTAACGGATGGACCGGTATTGCCTGATGTAACGACGTAGTTGATTGGCTAGCTCTTTATGAATTTGAATTTGTAACGTCCCAGTTGATTGGTTAGCTATTTTGGGATGTGAGGTGAGTAAGCTGTTTCTCAGTAGGCCTACCGAGGGGAATCCTCTGTGACGTCATATTCAGCTTTCTGCCACAAAATGGCCGCCCAATACCGGTCCCTTTCTCCGTCAGAGCTACTAGTATTTTGGGACCGGGAACCAGTCTAAACCCCACACTTCCCCCTTGAAAATGGCAAAAAACCTAGAAATCTCGCCAAGGCCTACAAACTTCACAAACACCATGGCATTGGGAAACAAATTTTTCCAAGCATGTGTTTGTCACATAACTGCCTGGGCATAACTGTCCAAAATACATCACCGCCTTTTGGATATGTCATATAAAAATGGGGGGGGGGGTACAAATCAGGCCTCGCCCCACTGGTTGTCCGAACACTGCCACCTGTTCTAACTGACGAGAGTCAGCAAGTCTTTGACTCAGAAGCTTTTGGCAACCTTCGGGCCGCTATTGAAAGTACCTTGTCAGTATAGCGGATTAATTTCGACCACCATAATATGGTGTCAAGGGTGATGCGGTTGTACTTTGCGCAGACTGGAAATAGTTCACATATAATTTTTATTTAACGGATGTTTGTTTGCACAAAATGATTTATTTCGCAATGATTATTTAAATATAAAAACGTTTGAGTGGTTAATTGTGCATTTTGCAACGATTTTTATTGAAAAAATTGGATGCATTGGGTTACTCTTTCTCCCAGAACCCCACCTCCATCACGAAACAAAAATGGCTGCCATACATGTAGGCCTAGCTTCACCACTTGAGAAGTTCAACGTACTGTTATACCATGACTAACGCTGAAAGGGTTAATGTCGTCCTGGGTATATACAAAGATTACCCAGGATCTCAATCTTCATTAAAACAATACCCTGGGTGTAGTGTCGGTAGCCGAACATCACCCAGCATCCGCAATCAGTGCCTAGGAACGAGTCCTATTCAGAAATCCCGTGGAATCTCGCGGTTTCGCGCCGCGGTACTTGTTGAGTGCAGCTGTTCATGACATTCTTCAGGCGGTCACGTGACCACGGGCGAGACAACCTTGAATCCAGGTGTCACATTACGATGCTGGGTGATGTTCGGCTACCTAAAGTACACCCAGGGTATTGTTTTAGTGAGGATTGAGATCCTGGGTAATCTTTGTACCGTATTTTCCTGACTATAGGGCGCACCTGACTATAAGGCGCACCCCCAATTTCACCCAAAATCTCTGATGAAATCCATACATAAGGCGTATAAGGCGCACCACCCTATAAGGCGCACCCCCAATTTTAGACCCTTCTTCAAGGAAAAAGGCTGCGCCTTATAGTCCGAAAAATACGGTATATACCCAGGACGACATTTACCCTTTCAGCATGACTAACCCTTCATCAGGTAAGGTAACACGCTTCAACTCATTTTTCTATATGAAGCAACAACACTCACAATGTCTATTGGCGACTTCGATCATTCAAATAGATAGATTTGAACAGTCTTGTCGAACCACGTTTTAACTGATCTTCGTCAAAGTACTGTAAAGCAGAAAAATTTCGCGTGCAGGAAATTTTCGCGAATTTCGCGAGAGTGTATGAGTCGCGAAAATTTCCTGGCGCGAATATAAATACATGCAAGTGATAAATATAGACTGTGAAAAAAAACGGAAAAAATGGCAGAGACTCGCGAAAATATCCTGCCGCGAATATGTCTATAATTCTTAATTCGCGAACATTTCCAGCCGCGAAATTATCTTGCTTTACAGTAGTTCCCGGACGGAGAAATATGGTGCTGTTCGATACATCAGAGATGATGCTGGTAGAAATGGCTGCATATTGAAAAAAATAAGGAACTCATAAGGACTTGATACACGCAAACGCTGGGTATGCACTGGATACGACAGGCGAGAAGATGACTAAAAACAACTACAGTGGAACCTCCCTTAACGGACACCTCTGCCAGGAGGACACCTCTCTAATCAGGACACCAATGTTCAGTCCCAAACTGGTCATTTCTATTCATTTCAACCTCTGTAATCAGGACACCTCTCAATTAAGGACAGCATTTGTCAGTCCCGATGGTGTCCTTAATAGAGAGGTTCCACTGTAATTTATTCTGTTTCAACAACTACTGGTGCATCTTCATCAGGTTCTAGAGTAAAATCCCACTTGAATTTCTTCGTCAGATGTTCACGGAAGTCTAATCCACGTTTTTTCAAACTTGCGTCCATGTCACAATTTTCAATATTCGAGAAAAAAATCTGAAGAGTCGAGGTGAGAAAATTGTTCGCCGATACGATATCCACGAAAAAATCTTTGGGTATTTCTTGGACCTGGTGGTAGAGGACGGATATGAACCGGGTGTAAAGTTCAGTACGATCTTTCAGCGCCACCTCGCAGGTACACAACAAATTAACCAATTTTTTCCACTGTTCAAACGCATCGTAGACTTGCCCGACAATAAAACATATAAAACTGAACTGAATTTCACCGAGAATATCAGAATCTGATTCATAATTCTCCTCAATTAGTTTTTCAAGTGCAAAACTCGAGTCCATGCTATATTTCGTGATTTCAGCCGGTGTAGCTCCTTCGGGATATTTCTTCAGCAGTGTTGAGAAGCGAATTTGGCTGCCCTGCTTCTGTTGCATTGTGGGAAGTCCCGAATCGTCTGTTGTCGGCTTTGTTTCATCTCGATCGGCCTTTTCTGAAAATTGGAAACATTTTTGAGTTAAGTTGTCTCAGGTTGCAGGGTTCTGCCGCTGCTGGTCGGCGCTGGACGGCCTCGTCCAGGACGCAGAAATGCCTACCAGCAATCGGCCTAAAAAGAGTATTTTCCAACCATCAGAAGTAACGAAGTGTGCCACGACGAGAGATGCCCGCCACGCACACTTCCGAATTTCCTTTCTGTTCCCATTCACCAAATGTGCTTCCCGGCCGNACTGACAATGACATAAGAGTCGGAAAGCGTAAGTTGTAGGTTGCTCAAACAAACTGATATCAATATGACTGATGAAGGTCTGTCATCGACATTCCACATTGCATTGCTTGCTGTATTTTCGTATGCCGTTAGGCGTTACACGGGGACAGAGGGGGGCCTAGGCCTAGTGGTAGAAACCAAAAGTGGCAGGTTGAACTGGGTCTGTCAACATGATGATGATGAATAGACGATTAGGCCTAGATCATACATGTACATGTAGCTAAGGTGCATGCCTTGCCGCTTTCTAATGTAACGTTACTTCTCATGCTTGCTTTTCAGTTTGCTGTTGAGATTCACTGATGACACATTTGATCCTGAGCAGGCTGCTACTATAGGTAAATTTTATAACATGAATCTTTGACTTCTGTCAATTACCTCAGAATCTCAAAGTCTAATATACAGTATGTACCCGTAGCCTAACAAAGCATAACCAAATGGACAACTTTGATGAAGTTTGCATGGGTATGCTTTATATTGAAATTGTCATGCTGGTAATGTAAATTCACCACAGTAACTTGTTTAATTTTTTGTCAATTTCATCTTTCCCTGTTCCCAAGAGAGATGTTCACACTCCTAGATATGACAGGGACTGAAGGAGGGCAGGGATTATGACAGGGACTGAGGGAGGGCAGGGATTATGACAGGGACTGAGGGAGGGCAGGGATTTTGAAATGGTGCATTTCCTCATCGCCTACATTCATTCATTTTGACAGGTGTTGATTTCAAAGTAAAGACAATATCAGTTGATGGAAATAAAACCAAGTTGGCAATATGGGTAGGTGAATATATTGTGTATTTTCAGATATGATATGAATATGGTAGCAGGCTCCATGACAGGTTACAGTCCATTTATTGTATTTTTCCCAGAAGTGTGATATCAGTGATATGTACTGCACATATCACTGATATCACCATGAAAATTTTGATGTGGATTGTTGAACTTCAGTGGTGGACAACTGACTACTGACACAATGTTATCAGTCTTAATGCTCCAGTTTGCTTTCAATGAATCATACATCCCAACCTCAAAATGAAATTAACTTTCCAGACATTCAGTGGAATCATGGTTGTTGTTTCATGGAAGGATGTAGGGGGGCTCAAATTGCCCTTTGCAGTAACTGTATGTATTTATTATCAAACTCTTTACAGGACACAGCTGGTCAGGAACGTTTTAGAACACTAACTGAAACTTTTTCCACAAAACACGACATTGTTAAAATGTTAGTGGGGAATAAAATTGATGTGGTAAGAATGTCATGAAAATCACCTCATTATTTTTGCGTTTTTCAAATCTATTTTTTTCTCGCAGAGTTGTTAATCTTTTGTTTTAATCTTTTGTTCTGAAACCCAGTATTGCAGGACAGCACGTTGTGATGCAGAATGCAAAGGTTTTTGTCAGAAGTGACATTTTAATGCTGTTTTCAAGTGAAATTGCATTATAACTTGCTTTGCGGAAATGATGCTATTATACGACTTAAGCAGTACTCATGTAAAATACATGTGGCATGGAAATGGTTACCGGTACAAGTAATGTTCTTGCTCCAAAACCAATTTGACCCAATATCAGCTGCTGTAGGGTTGTCATATTATCTTTTTCCTGGTTATTTTCAGGATATGAGAGAAGTGTCGCGAGATGAAGGCTTAAAATTCGCAAGGAAACACCACATGTTATTTATAGAATCTAGTGCGAAGACGAAAGAGGGTGTCCAATGTGCATTTGAAGAATTAGTCGAAAAAGTAGGTCGGAGAGTGATTTTCTTGAGTTGTTAAGCAATGTCGGTCACTGTTTAAGTCAGTGTCAAATATACAAGCACATGAATTAATGTTCAAGACATTAAGGCTCAAAGACTAAGAGGTATTCCTTATTTTTGCTTGCAGATTATTCAGACTCCAGGCTTATGGGAAACAGACCAACGAGGCTTGAATCTAAGACCCGGTCAGGGTCAAGGACAGAGCGGATGCTTCTGCGTCATCTGAACTAGGTGCTACATCAGAATGGGAAATGCTTTACATGTCAAACCACGTGGGCCCTTGGTGCTCAAGATATTTATTGCAATTTTTTTATCGAAGGTCCATTTATGTTTTGATCTTGGTGTATGGTGAATGGACTGAGTCATGTCGTATTGCTCGCAGATGAGCAGTGAGTGGCGATGGGTCGTCTCAATTTAATTCTTGCTTTGCATACTCATTCACACATTTATGTAATAGGAGTAATGGTAAAACAACTCTGAAAGCCACATCTTCCAATTGACCTTTCCCTGTGTTTCTTCCACATATGACCAGATGCCAGTCCAAAGATATATCGCTGTAAAACACTATTGAATCAAGAACTGAGCGTCAAATAGGGCAACATGTTGACAATGTTGGGGAAATTTAATATAAGGCAGGTGAGGAAATGGGATTCTTGTGGGAAATTTCTAGCATTCTGTTGTCGGATTTTAAACCCAAGCTTTGGGGAATTCATGTATTTCACTGTTTGGAAGTCAAAGAGAATGATACTGCAGATTATCCATCCTGAATAATCCCATCCTTTGTCTGGGCAAGCAGGGCCAGACATACTGCTGATTCAGTTTTGCTCAAGGTTATTTTGTCAACCGTGATATCTGAAGGCTTAGCAGGCAGAACTGTCAACATAGATGAATAAAATGATGAAAATCATTCTTTTCTCAACCTCCAAACCAGTCCAGAAAATTTGTTTTCAAATTTCAGCATGTAGATGCAAATGAGTTTCCTCTTGGAATTTACTGTATACATGTCGAAGTTCCAGGTTTCAAACATTGTATTGGGACCTTTGGCTTGTAAGCTTCTACATGTACAAATTTGTTGCAGAAAACGGGATGTGTTGTCATGTTCTCTGAAAACTCTGCTGCGGTTTTACTGTAATGAGGAGGTCGCCTTTTCTCCACAGAAAGATGTCGCTGCGACCGTATCAGGCCTTTTCATTGTCTTGAGGACGTAATCTCCGTGGCAATGTGAGGTGCGAGCATGAAGCCACAACGTCACGGCAGTGTGACGTTGACGTTCCGTACGACGTCACAGTGGAAAAGTGGATACGGTCGCAGCGCCATCAAATGGTAGAAAAAATTAGGCGACCTCCCCATTGCGAAGGACTATTCTCTGACATGTGTTAGAATAGTCACTTCGGCTCTGTCATTTTAATAATTCAGTTTCATTTGTACAAAATATAACGTGTACACGTACATGTAACTTGTAAATTGTAGATACAGGATGATACAAAAATAAAACATCATTTCTGCTAATATTGCAAGTATAAAACAGATGAGCATGCCCATCTATTAATAGAGTCTCTGTAAATAGAAAGTTCATTGTTTCTTTTTGTTGATGCATTTATAAATAATGGTAATACAAGGGACAAAATGTTTCGAAATGCATGATAATTGTGTTACAGAATGCAGTCTGCAGCTGTCCTCCAGGCTCGTTTATATTTTCAGGTTAGGAACTGTCATGACGTTGTAGTGGTGGTGGGCACCTAAGGTCAGTCTCGAGATGGGTGCAAAAGCTGGGGGGAGGGATTTCTTGTTTCTGACTTAAAATGAAATTTAGACATTGGACCTCATTTGGCCCCCTCAATTCCACCGAAATCCTTGGTGGGCCTACAGTTCTGGGACCTTATTCACAAAGCTCCCGTAACTTTAAGGGAACGCAAATCCTTTGTCAGGTTGACAGTGAACAATAGCTTGTCCGCAAAAAAACAATAGTTTGCACACTTCCGTAAGTTACGGGAGCTTCGTGAATAAGGTCCCAGCACTGTCATTGTCAACTCGCCTATTGTGGTAATTTTTGAATCAAAAGTTTTTTGATGTTCTGTCATGACTGGTTTCCTCCTACTCAAAATCTTCAGGGGATGCATACTTGGGAAAATTGATGAATAGACCACCAGGCTCAATAGCATCAGCTGTTTCCTTTGAAGACAACCAGTGTCCTTGTCAATGAACCATATTTTTGCCGTTTTAGAGGTGTTTTTGTTCTATGTGTGGCATTGGAAAATCAAACAGTATTGAATGGGACACATACAAGAACCCATAACCTTGTAAATGCATTGTAACTGTGTAAATATCAGTAGTGGGCTCCAAATAAGAACATATTACACCATCTATTTATGAGGATGATCACAGTTCTCAATAAATTTAACTTGAGATGAAACCTTAGATCTTTGCCCTTTTGGCTTCTTGATTTGTGACCCGCTCTGACAAAAGCAGACGCATGTCGCTCTTAGCTTGGCAGGTTGAGACCAAACGTTTGCCAGTTTCAGTATTATCTGTCTATTATGAAATCTGAAACAATCTATTTCTTCCATTCTCTCCTGGTGTCATCTTTGTTCGTTGTGGCTCACCTTCTGAGCGACACGCGTCGGCTCGTTTTGCCAGAGCGGGTCACATTTGACTCCCTTTTTCCATGTCTTTTTCTTGAACTCTGTTGCTGATGTGGACTGAAGTTCTGGCATCGATGACGACCAGATTATAAATGAGGGTGTCGGGGACTTGAGCCGAAACCTTGCACGGATATCGACTGCTGCGCTGCCTCGATCAGTAAAACTGAATGAATTTCATCGCACATTGAAGCCATCTGCTAAGTGTAAGTCACTAGGACTTGTGCCTCTGTAAGTAGACGTCATCTCTAGCTGCCTGGGCTTCAGAGCCAGTGGCATGGAAGATGATGAAACCAGTCAACTGGCAGGTCTCCAGATTCGATTCAGTTCCAGGTACGTTCCAGACATTTTTGAACGTACATACATGTATTTTCATATTTGAAAGAATGAACCTTGGCAATGAACGAGATTGGCGATGATTTTGTTGGGAGGATTTTCCACATTCTGTTAATGTATGCTAAGATAGATAATACTGGAGGAAGCATGAGTAACAATTTCACAAAATGGTCGGTGAAATACCAGCAAGTTTATTAAAATAAAACGTCCAAAAAAAGTCTAAATGTGAATACAAGTCATATAATCAAATCAACCAGAATATTACATACCTGTTCAGAAATGTCATGGCACGAAACATTTCACGACATTGTGTACAATTAGTCATACGCCGAGGTGCAATAAGCTGACTTTTCAATGAATTAATCTCAAAAAACGTTTTAACAAATGGAATGTTTCTTCCATGGCTAAATACCAAGTGTTGGACGGAACATATCATAAAGTTTAGAAAAATTGTTTAGGTTTTGAGTCAAGTGAGTTGGAATGGGGACGCTAGCTCAACAGAGGGCAGCACACCGCAACACGGTCCTGATGGACACCTTGGACGCCTTTTGTGTGGGAAATTGGTCAGGACCGGGATGTCGGTTTCATTTCAATAGTTTTAACCACTAGTGACACCTACTGAAAAAGTCGGCTATCGTCCCTATTGCCACTCTCTGTAGCGAGGTCAGTCCACATGGATGTTTTCCGTTCACGGGGATTAATGTAATCCTAATCTTGAGTCCCGTATACTTTGGAGCGACCGGGCGGTATCTGGGGGGAGATCTTCACGTATATCGTCAAGGATTTTATCTTTCTGTGAGTGCTCCTTCATCACAGCCTCTATCCGCCTCTGTGATCTCTTCATCAGGTTTTTCATGGTGTCAGTGAAAAAATCTGAAGAAGAATCAGTAGAGAATTTTTTACTGCATCAGAATGAGTCACAAACATTGACTGTTGCCTGAGTAACCTTTGTCAGTGTCATGAAATGGACAGGTTCGCACCTCATCGATTTCTTGTTCACATCAACTAATGCTAACAAAGCCAAGACTCAGTATCATGATCTCCATTTTCTCAGATGCTTTTATGTTATTTCTCTTTGGAATTGCAAAATTCTGTTGCATAATGGGACAATGGGAAACAGCTCAAGACCATCTTAAAGACGGCCACATTTATTGCATGTCACAAATATAATGCAGAGTGCAAAAAAGAAGCCACTAATTCGTGTATTTTGAGGTTTATAGTATTCTATTTTATTCTAAGCACCTACTTTGTGTTTTTGGCTCTCCCTCGCCAACCTCATCTGGTCCACTATCTTCCTCATCTTCTGCAGAGTCTGAAACCACAAACCCAGCCTCCCGCTTCTCTTCCTTTGTAACATGCTCTCCATCAAGTTGTTGCAGTTTGGGGAGATCTTGGATGATGCGACCTCTGAAACATCGGGCAGGAAGATATGAAAGAAGAGACAGCACCTGGTGTCAGTTGTCGGATGCCGAGTCACAAAGAAAACCTGCATTGGATCTGACCAAGGATTGAACCCAGAACCTCAGGTGACAGGCGCCATCGTTTCCACTGCACCAATCCATACTGGAGTGATAGCCCAAGGAATTCAGGAAGAAACCATGCCCTTCTTCTGAAGTTAACTGATAAAATAAACCACGGACCGTCACGAATAAAAATATTCACCTGTAGTCTGTTTTGTTGGTGCATGGGTTGCCATTCAGATTAAGGATGATCACTGTTTGAGGGATTTCATCTGAAAAGGTACAAATGGCAAAGATTTCTAAATACATGTACAAAAATTTTACCATCAAATTTGACGTAGTACGGTAACAAACTTGTTAGATAGAGGGGACATGCCTCTCTTTGATTCATGCCTCGTGGCAACCAAGATGATGTCCATAGCAATTTGTCTTACCTATGTCAAATGTTTCAATGAGATTATCAGACAAGTCCAGGAACTTGAGCTGTTTGAGAGTGAGTAGGTTCTCAATTGTCCTGATCCTGTTGTGTGACAAAGCCAGGAAGCTGATGTTTGGAAGACATTCGAGGTTCTCAATACCTTCTATTAGATTCTGAAAGAGAAAACAAGTGGTAGATATCACGGTGTTATTTCTCCCAAAATTCATTAGCAAGTTAATGCTACTGTTTACAATACATGTACATGTAGCACCAAACATTTGTAAGAGTGATTGCCGTTATCTGACTGCCATTACCGGGTATGTTACCTCAGTTCAGTGAACTACATTTATTATCACAAAACTTACATGCTGGAGATAGACATTGGTGACTGATCCGCCGAGCAGCTCAAGATGATCAATATTCTGTATATTTTCTCTGTCAAGTCTGAGATGAGTGATCTTGTTCAACTCTTCCAAACTGAAAATTTAGGCAGAAGAATAAGCTTAGTAATCCTTTTCATTTGCTCTGATATTCATAATTTTTACTCAGAGCATCTGACTGAATTCGTATGATTTCAATGTTCAGGGTTTCCGCCAGGATTTTCAAGGTGGGGGGATAAAAAAAATTCAAACAAAAATTTTTTTAAATTTTTTGTTTTTTTTGTTAAAAATGACCTCCAGAGTCATTTTTACACTCCAAAATGCAAAATTAGTCTTCCTTCTGCATGAAAATTGCATTTGAAATGTAACAAATCAAAGAAAAACACTACTGAAGTGAAAATAGTGATATTTGAAAAAGGTTAGTCTGCAAACTTGAGGGGGGGATATCCCCCCTTGCCTCAATCATGGGGGGGATAAATCCCCCCGTCCCCCCCCCCCTCTGTATGAAAGACTGATGTTGTCCATGCCTTCATCTTTCTCATCATTGTATGGCACATTCGATGATCAGAGAAATGTCAGCAAACTGATCAACTGACCAATTCTATCCTGAGGTTGGTCAGGGATTAAGTTGTCATTAGATAAAGGAAGACTACAATTTACATTTCCTCCTGAGAATAGCTTGAAGTAATCTCCTTCCTCAGATGTCTCCTCGCTATCATATGAAGAGATATTCTTTCACATTTTGTCTCTGGTTCTGAAATGGAAAAGGTCTCATTTTGTAAATACATGACTGATTGGGATTGGGAAGAAGGAAACTGAGTGGCTCACATCACATGATGGAAATGACACATCACTCATGCACTGATGTCATCAGAGGACACAGTAGGCCAACCTTTCAATATCAGTGAGCTTTCGCAAGCGCCCGGTTAGGAGCTACGACGACGTTTATCTATTGTGTGGGTATAGGCTACCCAAACAATAGATAAACGTTGTCGTATGGCCTAACCGGGCGCTTGTGAAAGCTCACTATTATCTAAAAGAGACCCCTCCATTTTTCACGAGGATGGCATTTTTGCATTAGCCTATGCCAGCCATTAGGCCTAGGCAGGCCTATCCCCCACCCACCTCCTACCTAGGCCTAGTAGGCTAGCCTAGGTAGGCCTAACTCGTCCTCACCCATGCCTAACAACCAACCCTAATCATGCTAGGCCCCTAATCCTAATCCTTATCCTAACTCTCTCATGTAGGAAAGGTGCAATTCACGAATTTATCATGCATGTCATGACTCATGACGCGTGAATGACGCATCCCTAGGCCTAGGCCCCCTAGCCCCTAAAACAGGCCTAGCTAAGCCACTGTCACAGTGTCAGGCCGGCTAAGCACCTTCTTGATCTCCTGACTCTATGATATGCTGCTGATCATTATCAAAATCCATTTTATTTTGTTTGAATGCAAGAGAAAGGATGATCGAAAAATAGGGACATGTTTAGTACCACTCATTATTGATAGAAGGCGCGTGGTGTTGAGAGCTGTCGTAAAAGATTAATTAGGCCTAGGCCTATGGATACTTAATTAAAATACAAGGGCGCTGAAACTATCTAATATTAAGCGTATTTACTTTGTGTTGATTTTTCTAATAAAAGGAAAGCATTTGAAAGTTTGGCCAAAAATCGGTCGATATCACCCTGGCGGTGGCATCTGGAACCAATACGCCCAAAAATTGGGTTTTGCTTGTGTCCATTTCCCCCAAACTCATGAAATTCGGCCAATTCTGACCTGAAGAAAGTAAAATGAAGGACGCACTGTTTATATTGGTGCTTAGCAGCATCTTTTGCGGTAAGCCCTGGTTACTGATTCATTTTAATAACGGCATAATCTGATAATTCACCACAAATCGCAGTCTCCAGCCGTTGCGTTGCGCGCGT
>NMRB01000779.1:13206-40056 GCA_002633025.1 Notospermus geniculatus | reverse complement strand
CCCCCCCCCCCCCCCCCCCCGGCACACAGGACTCAGGAGCGAGCGACTTGGTGCTTGGACTGCTGCTGCTGCGGCGACTGGAGGAGAACAAAGGGAGAGTGAGACATGGCCAATGTCATGACATTGAATGTCTAGCTGTGGATGCACAGGGGACCGATGCATGGATGATATGGATCCATGCTCCTGCCTGAACAACTAAAACCAACTAAACTAAAACTTGTGTGGACATGGTCATGATGGTACGCGGAGGCTATCGTACTCATCTTGGATAATCGAAAGGCGATCTGCTGACCACTGCGTTACATCGCACATCACCCTTCGAGTAATAGACCGGTCCTCCGCGGTGTATCTGATCTTGGCACGATGCCATTCTCATTAAAAAATTGTTGAACTTGATGGACACTCGGCTACCTGAATTTCACAGAGGAACATCAACATATGTACCATGGGGCAGAAGACTAAACGGCATGAATGGGGCGCAATGTCATGATGTGCCAACTACTTGCTGACAACATTGTTGGTCTAGTAGGCTTAGGCCTACTTATTGAGGAGGCTTTGGAGCGGAGCTCTTTCTTTGCACCCCTTTTATTCAGGGTCTTTGGTACCGGTGCCATGCTACAGCTACAGGTTCCTGTCGCTGAACTGATTGCCTTTCAGCATTTTGTGCACTATATCTTCAAATTGACTTTCCAATGGTCTTGTTTTTATTTTCTAACTGGACACTACTTTTTAAAAATCCAGGTGCTATGTGTGGCCTCTGCAATGAATGTTTCTACAATGGTAACTTCACCGAGGGAGAAACTGTTGACATCAATGGTCCGAAAATGTCTGAACTCCAGAAAAGGATTGCTCGTGTTGGAATGCAATTCAGATATTACCTGAAAAACCAGAAAGTTTGCTTAGAAGGTGAGAGGCATAACGATGGCCAAGTCGCAAACCTTGGTGAAAGGATAGGACAAAGTTGTGTGGTGAGTATGGTATCGTGGTCAAAGGGTCCTTGGATTAGTTGATGAAGCTAAGAATGGATCAGGAAGTGATCATCATTGGAATCATTTTGAGGATGCCATGTGTGTCTGCGGCGAGTGAGACAAAGAGTCAAAAAGTTCGTGCATTATCTTCACCTCATCATGATATTAAATATCAATTAGTCAACTTCCAGAATCTTGCAAATTTTCGACCCCAACTGGGGTCTTCCTCAGGCACTTTTCAGTTGGAGAGACCAGAAAAGTGCCTGAGGAAGACCCCAGTTGGGGTCGAAAATTTGTAAGATTCTGGAAGTTGATTTATTGATATTTTAATCATTTGTGTGTCAATTTTTGTGCTTTCTCATTCTTTGGATATCATCATGATATTAAATGGCATTTTGAAGGGATAAGGCCATTCTTTTTTTATTTGTTGTTTAGCGGATTTTTTTCCAGTAAACTCAAGACAGGAGACAGGAAAAAAAATAAAAATAAAAGTCCAATCTTTCTGATGGATTTATATTTTTCGTTTTAGCTAGCCTTTATCCAGTGAAACCAAGACAGGCGGAAATAAAAAAACTCAAATATCATGACTGCTGTTGATGTCGCCGATCTGCCCGGCCGACGAACGCGGCAAATGTTTGAAAATATCCCCCACAACAGCACTGGACGGGACCTCAACAAATGTTTTTAATAGAGTGCTCATACCTCGCTGAAGAATGATTTTGAAAAAACATTGAAAGGTTGAAAAACGGGACCGGCGGAAATAAAAAGGATGTTTTTTTTCAATTTTATTTTTTTTCCAAATTGCCAAAATCTTACTACGGCGGGTCCGCTAAACAACAAATAAAAAAAGAATGGCCTAATGGAAGATGGCTAGGAAAGAGATAAAACTTGCGATGTTTTGTAGGGCTACTTGCTAACCTTTTGTGAATCTGACAATAATTTTTTTGAAGGTGATCAACTTTGAATACCAACGAACCCAAGCAATATATCGTCAAGCATACTACGGGAAGATCCAGGAATGTATTAACAATGTCAAAAAGAGTAATGTCCAATACGGTAAATATGTATCATGCTGCAAGGCTGGGCTTGAGTGGAACCTGAAAAATTGCAGAGATGGAACGATTGTCAGGGAAGGAAAGGTATTAGGAGCTACGTCCGTGAAGGGATCACTGTTTGCTATTGCTTTAACTCTTTTTTTCAGCATTTTTTTGGTAAAAATAAAAATACCGCTTTTTTTCTTGGAAAACATGCGTAAGTGTCTCTCAAGTCGCAAACGCTGCACGGAGCACATGGCCTCGCAGTGCCCGGCGATCTGGGACCCCGTGTTGCGAACTGGTGGTAACCCCGTAGATCAATGGCTGACGCCAGCAGGTGAAGAGCTCTGGTTATATTGTTATTCAAATCACATTGATGTAGTTTATCAGCTCAACTCCTTCATTTTATTTATTTTTTTTTTCGCCAGCAGCATGCCACTTTTGGTGAGAGAAGATCCGTTAAACTAACAATCAAATTGGTATGGCCTAAACAACAAATAAAAAAAGAATGGCCTAATGGAACATGGCTAGGAAAGAGATAAAACTTGCCATGTTTTGTAGGCCTACTTGCTAACCTTTTGTGAATCTGACAATAATTTTTTTGAAGGTGATCAACTTTGAATACCAACGAACCCAAGCGATATATCGTCAAGCATACTACGGGAAGATCCAGGAATGTATTAACAATGTCAAAATTAATGTCCAATACGGTAAATATGTATCATGCTGCAAGGCTGGGCTTGAGTGGAACCTGAAAAATTGCAGAGATGGAAGGATTGTCAGGGAAGGAAAGGTATTAGGAGCTACGTCCGTGAAGGGATCACTGTTTGCTATTGCTTTAACTCTTTTTTTCAGCATTTTTTTGGTTGCTAAGTAACAGATTTACGGTAACATATCAGTCACCCACCACCTGCCACATTTACATCAAATAATTTTGACTGGATGTGTTCGAGGTTTTCTGGAAGGGAATGCTGAGCACTAAATATTTAACTGATCACATGTAATTGTACTGTATTCAGGGTTTGCACTTTAAATTTTCATTGAGCATGTGAAGTGTGCTTTTTAGCACAAGAACTGACATGAATCTTATGCATTTCTGGCAGATGTTGACACAGTCTTGTGCATTTCTGGCAGATGTTGGCATGATCTTTAGGCATTTCTGGCAGATGTTGGCATGTTAGTTGTGCTCTTTTTATTTGACTTGGCATACTGGTACATGTACCAAAAACAGGCTTCAAATGTGAAAATAGGCACACAGGGTTGTTCGCACTGACTAATCCATGGCATCATGTATACATGTATATGGCACTAAACCACCTACTCAAGATGCCCGCCGCTTCTTGGCAGAACCATCATCCGCCCTGTCAATCCGTGGAGTGTTCGTGAAACACAGCACAGCAGCTATCAGTCTCGCGCATGTTTGACACCGGTGGATATAGCACTGTAGTAGTTGATTTTCACGGAACTGAGCAAGATTATGAAACCTCGAATGGAGCGGTTCATAGGTTGAAGCGTGGGAACGAGCTGTGAAGCCTTGGAGCGACGCAAAGTAAAAAAATGGAATGGCGTCAGGCCTTTATATTCCCTAATTTGGGCTATTTCTGTTTACGGTGGTATTGGGCCAAAGGCCCCCATCAGAGCGCCGAAGGCATGATCAGGGGGAGCGCGAGGTGGAGGTTCCCTCCTTCGTTCGAAAATTTTTGACACCATTTCCAGGCATCTGAGATTCCCATTTACATGTAAAACAAGACTCAAATTTGGGTGCCCTTAATTTGGGCTCCGACGTTAAACGTCATTAATTTGGGGGAATATAAAGGCCTGGGCGTGCAAAACGATCTTTTTTATTCTTTTAGCGTTTCAAAATCATGCAAAATTTAAAAAATGCATACTGACGAAGCACAGACACTCGATTATGCATATATTTATTTAAAAGGCACAAATTAGGTGTTTTTGAAGGAAGAACTAGCTTTGTGAATGTGTATTTGGCAAGTCATTTAGCTCACTCTTTTGTGAATAGGCGTGTATACGCTAATTTTAGGCCTAAGTGCGAACCCTGTGTATTTAAAACTCCAAAGCAAGTAGGCCTAGATGCTGTCTTACATGTTCAGGAGCCATGAATAGTACATGTACATTAGGCCATGCATAATTATGCCCCCGCTCAACGAAGTTGAGATGGGGGCATTATGTTCTCAGTTGGTTTCCGCGTCCGCCGCCGCCGCCGCCGCATCCTATTNCGCTCTTGACATATCCCTATTTGGCATTTCTTTGTACTTGTGAAAATTTGAATTCATTGTCAAAAAGTAGAGAATAGGTACCAAAAATTGCTTATCCAGGGCTAAACAACACATTTAACATGGGTCTTCATTGTTGGTCAAGCCATTAAAAAAGGTACACATGTGTACTCAGGATATCGATATTGAAGCATATTTCGTCATCCTCCCACAGCAGGGATTTTATTTTTACCTCACTCCTCTTCATCCATGAAGAGGAGTGTATGAGTGATGAAGAGGAGCGAGACCAAAGCCCTGCTATGTGAGGATGTGTTTTGTCCTCTGTTGCTCTGTGAAAGGTAGACAAAATAAAGCAAAAAAAAAATGATCACACAATGTGAAACAATATAATATCATCCAATTCTTCTCCGATATTTGCAAATTTTCGCCTTGCGCCAGGGTCTTCTTCAGGCAGTTTCAAGTCAAAATCCCAGAAATGAGTGGGATGTTTCACTTCTCGGATTTTGACTTGAAAATGCGTGGAGACCCCAGTGTGGGTGCGAAAATTTGCAGATATCAGAGACGACTTGGATTATATGAATCCAGTGGAGGAATCAGTCCCAAGTTCAAGACCCAATGAAATCAATCTTATTTTATTTGCACTAGGTACATGTACATTGTATATATTATTAGCTACAGAAAGAGACCATTCAAAGTAAAATAGAGATATATTTAGGAAAAACCTTATTGGACTATCATCCCATTTGGACAGATGGGCCCTATGGCAAAATTAGTACTACATGTACGAGTATTATTCACAGATATCAGTAGGCCAACATTAATTGCAGAAACAGAAAAAGGTACAAGTAATTTTCATGTCGGATCACAGAGCAGCAGGCCGACTGGCCACACCACCACTACCACCAGAAGAAAACTGACGAACATGCATATTAATTTCCTATTAAAGACAAGCAATGGGGAGCGCCAATTGGTCACGTGAGACTGATAGAGCAGAGGTGACACCTATACAGGCTCATTGTTCGAGAGATGCGGTTCACCAAGCACGGTCAATCACACCTTGAATCGTCATGAATAATAGGTGGCGTCGGTGTACTATCAGTTCAAACCCACGCGTATATTCTCGCGTGGTCTGCGTGATCGGGGTTCCCTATTGCAGCCCATCCTCATTATACCCATTTTTCCCTAATAATAATAATGTGTGGGCTTACAGTGCCTTTTACATGTAAGTGTCAAGGCACTTCACAATTATAACCCCCAGCTATAGGCCTGTGCAATCCAGATCAAGCTCACTTCCTGGGAAGTGTTACAGTCCGACTGCCACAAGGCACACATTTCTCGAGTAGACATTCTCATATTATCTATTTTTGATATTATACCATCTCTGCCAGCTAGGTACCCCTTTAACACCTGGGTGGGTGAGCCAATTGAGGTAAAGAGACTTAGCCAAAGTCTCACGGCGAGTGGGGATCGAACCCGGGACCTTCTGACCGCTAGCCAGAGACCCAAGCCACTACACCACAGCGGCTCCTCTAATGTACTTTGCAATTCGCCCAATCCTTTGTAATTCATTTGAAAAAGTTCAGTACATGTAGCACATTATGTGCTAACCAAACGCCTCAAAGCGTCAATCATCTCAGCTATCTGGGTCTCCTTCCTGTTTGTTTTCAACGCCTCTTGGACGAACTCCTTCAACTCATTCAGGATTCGATCAACTTCCGCCATCTTTGGGTCTACACGGTGGGTATTGGCAACGGTTTCATCCAAGTTATCTATTTTCTCCATCAGTTCGGTGGTTACATCTGCCAAATAGTTGATTTTCTCTTGCTGCGGGCTGATAGCGTCGGTAACATTCCGCATCGTCGAAAGCTGTTGTGCCTGTAGCTGTTGGAAACTGCCATTCAACGCATCAAACCTTCCTTCGATTCTCGCAACCATCACACCCATCTTTTTGTCGTGATTCTTGTTGGACGATTCTCCCAAGGAATTGATCTCGGCTCTCACTTCCGTTCCAGTGGCCTTAATCTTCTGCTCAATGTCGGCCTTCTGTGCGTCGTCATCGTGCTTCCGAACCATCGAGGCTTCGTCAATCTTCCTCTCAACCCCGTCCTTGAAACCCTCCAAGGCATTCGACATCTCCTGGCACAGTTCAACACGACTTCTCTGCAGAGAAGTGTTGAGAATTGAATAAATTTACATAATTTACATAAAATTTCCTATTGACGTCACTGGCAGAATTCCTCCAAAAATGGCGGCCAATACTGGTCCTACCAAACAAGTCACGACTGCAGTGTGCAGGTTGGTAGGATCAGGTACTAGTCTAGTTTGTCTGTATTGACACTGAAAATAGCATTTTTGAGTGTGAATTATTTGTGAACCTTGTAGTAAATACACTGTTGGTCTAATCTCTATTTAACATTTTTAATCTCTTAGTCTTTTCCGTGTTCTTATATAATGATTTATAATGTCTCATGACATGTTATGATGTGTACTTGCAGATCAGTGATTTATATAAATGTACATCCAGATATATTTGTAAATGATATGATCATGATGATTCAATGACATTGAAATGGAAAACATATGAAATAACATGGAGGGTTTGTAGATAGTAAATGATGGCCATATATTTTGTATGTATTTTGCATAGTTGCCAAGTATAAGTATTCTAATTCTATGCATTTATACAAATACATTTGCTAATACTTCTTATACCTATTGTGTTGTATTATATTTTATACATGTATACCCCGGAAGGGTTTGAATCTGTCATTTCTTTAGTGATTCTACATGTACGTCACACCCTGATTGGAAAACTTTCTGGTCTCTCATGTGTCATTTTTCGCTGTTGACATATCCCTATTTGGCATTTCTTGTACTTGTGAAAAGGGGCTGTTCATTTTTGTCACTTGAGGAATCTGAGTTGTGCTCCTTGAGAAAATGGAAAAAGCTTGCAAATTGCAGGGTTTATTTGTTGTGCTGTACAGAATAATCGCTGCAATTTGCAGCTTCATAGCTTTCTCCATTTTCTCAAGGATCACAACTCAGATTCTTCAAATGACGAAAATGAACACCCCCTTTGAATTCATTGTCAAAAAATAGAGAATAGGTACAAAAAATTGCTTATCCAGGGCTAAAGCAATACATTTAACCTGGGTGTTCATTGTTGGTGAAGCCATTAAGGTACCCATGTGTACTCAGAATATAATGTTGAAGCATATTTCGTCATCCTCCCACAGCAGGGATTTTTACGTTGACACTCCTCTTCATCCATGAAGAGGAGTGTATGAGTGATGAAGTGGAGCGAGACCAAAGCCCTGCTATGTGAGGATGTGTTTTGTCCTCTGTTGCTCTGTGAAAGGTAGACAAAATAAAGCAAAAAAAACCACAAATCACACAATGTGAAACAATATAATATCGTCCAATTCTTCTCCGATATTTGCAAATTTTCGCCTTGGGCCGGGGTCTTCTTCAGGCAGTTTCAAGTCAAAATCCCAGAAATGAGTGGGATGTTTCACTTCTCGGATTTTGACTTGAAAATGCGTGAAGGAGACCCCAGTGGGTGCGAAAATTTGCAGATACCAGAGACGACTTGGATTATATGAATTATATGAATCCAGTGGAGGAATCAGTCCCAAGTTCAAGACCCAATGAAATCAATCTTATTTTATTTGCACTAGGTACACGTATATATTATTGGCTACAGAAAGAGACCATTCAAAGTAAAATAGAGATATATTTAGGAAAAACCTTATTGGACTATCATCCCATTTGGACAGATGGGCCCTATGGCAAAATTAGTACTACATGTACGAGTATTATTCACAGATATCAGTAGGCCAACATTAATTGCAGAAACATAAAAAGGTACAAGTAATTTTCATGTCGGATCACAGAGCAGCAGGCCGACTGGCCACACCACCACTACCACCAGTAGAAAACTGACGAACATGCATATCAATTGCAGCCCGTCCTCATTATACCCATTTTCCCTAATAATAATAATGTGTGGGCTTACAGTGCCTTTTACATGTAAGTGTCAAGACACTTCACAATTATTACCCCCAGCTATAGGCCTGTGCAATCCAGATCAAGCTCACTTCCTGGGAAGTGTTACAGTCCGACTGCCACAAGACACACATTTCTAGAGTAGACATTCACATATTATCTATTTTTGATATTATACCATCTCTGCCAGCTACATGTAGGTACCCCTTTAACACCTGGGTGGGGTGAGCCAATTGAGGTAAAGAGACTTAGCCAAAGTCTCACGGCGAGTGGGGATCGAACCCGGGACCTTCTGATCGAGACCCAAGCCACTACACCACAGCGGCTCCTCTAATGTACTTTGCAATTCGCCCAATCCTTTGTAATTCATTTGAAAAAGTTCAGTACATGTAGCACATTATGTGCTAACCAAACGCCTCAAAGCGTCAATCCTCTCAGCTATCTGGGTCTCCTTCCTGTTTGTTTTCAACGCCTCTTGGACGAACTCCTTCAACTCATTCAGGATTCGATCAACTTCCGCCATCTTTGGGTCTACACGGTGGGTATTGGCAACGGTTTCATCCAAGTTATCTATTTTCTCCATCAGTTCGGTGGTTACATCTGCCAAATAGTTGATTTTCTCTTGCTGCGGGCTGATAGCGTCGGTAACATTCCGCATCGTCGAAAGCTGTTGTGCCTGTAGCTGTTGGAAATTGCCATTCAACGCATCAATCCTTCCTTCGATTCTCGCAACCATCACACCCATCTTGTCGTGATTCTTGTTGGTCGATTCTCCCAAGGAATTGATCTCAGCTCTCACTTCCGTTCCAGTGGCCTTAATCTTCTGCTCAATTTCAGCCTTCTGTGCGTCGTCTTCGTGCTTCCGAACCATCGAAGCTTCGTCAATCTTCCTCTCAACCCCGTCCTTGAAACCCTCCAAGGCATTCGACATCTCCTGGCATAGTTCAACACGACTTCTCTGCAGAGACGCCTTTACCACTTGCCTTATCCCCGCCAGTTTAATATCATTAATCGAACCCAACTCCGCGATCTTTCTTTTCCACTCTTCGTTTTGCTCAGCTTCGGACTCTTTCATCAACTCGTGCAACGTTTCCCTCATCACTGCGTGACCCATGGTCTCAATCGTGGCAATTTGGTTGATGAGACGATCGTGATTTGCCTTGGCCTTCTCCTGCGCGCTGGTAACCAATCCGTTCAAACGGTCAACCTTTTCCGCAACATCGGATAACGTGGATTTGGATGTAGCCACTGCGTGTGTCATCAGCATTTGTTCCTTGCGCTGTTGTTGTAGCTCAATGTCAAGTTGACCTAATCGCTCCGTGTTCAGCTGATTCAGATGATGTTCACTACGAATCATTGACGTGATTGAAGTGAAGTCATCCCTTTGGGCATCGAGCGTTTGTTTCAAACATTCATTCGTCTCCGTTATAACTGTCAAATTCCGATTAAATTTCGCCAAATCTCGTCTTTTGAGGTTCTCCTGGTGCAGTGCTGCATTTCTTATTTCCTCATCCGTCAATCCATCGGCGGTTTCTGAACGTTGATCCAGATCGGGCGAGCTTCTTCCCCAGTTCTCCCCGTAGCTAGCTTTCTCTCTTTCTACTCCAATACGTAGCGATCTGTCGGCAGTTCGTATCTTTTCATTACATATCGCTTGAACTTTGATGTCATGTTCCATCTTCAACGCTTTGATGGCTTCCTCATTGCCGAATACCAGTTCGTCGACTTTCGCTTTGTGCTCCTGCTCTAACTTCTCGCCCCTTTCTTTGTGCTCTTGCTCTAACTTCTCGGTCCTCTCTTTGTGCTCTTGCTCTAACTTCTCGTCCCTCTCTTTGTGCTCTTGCTCTAACTTCTCGGTCCTCTCTTTGTGCTCTTGCTCTAACTTCTCGGTCCACTCTTTGTGCTCTTGCTCTAACTTCTCGGTCCTCTCTTTGATCTCTTTCTCCAAGTTGTTGACTCGACCCTGCAGTTGTTCGATCTCATCTCTATCTTTCGTACCACCATGTTCTAATCCCTTTACTCTCTCTTTAACATGTTTAAGCTCCGTGTTTTCGTTTTGAAGCCAACTGATGATGCTGGCACCACCCAGTGCAGGTACAGCGTTAATTTCAAGGAAGCTGCCATCCGTTGTCAGACAATGGTCATCAGCATGATCAGGCGGGCCTACATCAGTAGCCCTCCATCCACCATTCTGTTGAGAAGCTAGTTGTCCTTCATCTCCACCGTACTCTGGAGGAGGTGATGGTTGTCCGTCATCTTCTTGGTCATCGGGCGAGCCTCCATCAGTAGACGCATGCATACTCTTCTCTGAAGGAGATGATGGCTGACCTGCAGATACCATTTGTCGTCCCTCACTAGCTTCTGCTTCTGTTTTGAGGTTAGGCCTCTTTCTCGTCGGTGACCCATTTTCCTTCGTGGCGGGATCTCCACCTACGGATGACATTTCTTCTTCATCTGCCTGTTTGGGTGAGCCACGTCCTCGTCCTGGTCCATTTCCGTTCATTTTTGGATATATTGCGATTCGAATAAAAGTACCAATTAGTCTCAGTAGTGCAAAAACAATCACAATGCAACAAATCATAAGAATGAGAGAGAGCAGGCCTATCAAGAGTCTGAATTGTAAATCAGCTCGTTCTCGATGTAAAGTTCTTCATGTGATGTTCAATTTTTCCAGTTGTCGTTTAGCGGATCGCACGATGCCCCGGGAGTGATGGTACAAACGGGTTTGGTCGGTTCTACCACTCAGCTTCCTGCAAGATAATGGGAGAAAATGAGCCATTTTATTTTTTTCGCGGTATTAAAATTACATTTCATATGAAAGTGATTCGGTGAATCGCAACATGCGGAATCAACGAATCTCTAAGGAGGGAGACCCGAATCTCTACCGGTAAAGGAGGTCAGTGAGTCATCGGAACGAGTGATAAGAAGTACTGATTTCCTCAGAGTGGTCTACTACGTATAAGCAGTGTCCGCAGAATAAGGCCAGACGTAGTGACGTGTCGAAACGCAGTCGCTGACAAAAAATCGCATCTGGTGTCAACAAAACCAAACCGCTTGAACGCGGTTTTGAACCGTGTTAAACCGCCTTCAAAACCGCCCCGTGTGTGAAGGCCCGAACCCACTGACGCGTTTTCGCGCAGCGGGAAGAAAATGCTTTGTTAAAAGACAGCGGACCGAGAAAATAACAAAGGATTTGTCGGGCAGTGATGAAACCGCGGCGGAAAAACGCGGCAGTGGGTTGCTTTTCCACGAGACGTTTGCGGACGCGGTTTCGGTGGCGGGAGCGGGTTCGGGTGAAATACCGCGCCCGCAAACGCCTCGTGGAAAAGCAGCTTTAGGCCTGCTGAAAGCTGCGTGCCTAAACTGGCAACATTTTTCTCCGGGCAATTTTCCAACATTTCCCCAACATCTGAACAACATTTCTGAGCAATACATACATCTTTTGACCCTAAACCAAAAGGGTCTAGGGGATATCGTGAGGTGGCCACAAGGCGTTGTGGGGCAACAGCACGCTAGCCATTTTTTCAGCGGTTTTGAACGATTGTGAAAGGTGATTCCCGGTTTTGAGAACCGCAGCGCTGTGAAAATTTCAAACATTGAAAACCTCGTCGTTTCCAAAACGAGTGGCGGTCAGTGGCGAACACCCTCAAGGTATCTAGGCGGTGTTATTGAGGTTCAGCACGGTTTTAAACCGTGTTAAACCGCCTTCAAAACCGCCCCGTGTGAGGCCTGCTTATAGGTTCTTCCGAACCAGAGAAACGTAGAATACAAGATTGACTTACCGTGTCTCTCTGGAGTTATTGAGCTGTGGATTTCTGATGAGTGGAGTCAGCGACTGGACACATCTGGATGAGAGTCACTGAGTTTTGGATTCTCACACTGTTTCCGAGTTGAAATAGAATTTAGAATGGTACACCGGTACTGAAATCGTCCTCTTCTGAATACATGTATGACTGATGTCACGAAGATGCGCGCAGTTGATCAAGTCAGTGTTCTCTCTACTTTTCCAAGATAATTTTCGTATACCCCCGTACATACAGTTCACGCCCGATTCGTCGATTCTCTAATTATTCGGGAATCATCGAAACATTTCCAAACATGGTCACGTGCTTGAATGGACCAATGAGGTGTTCCATTACTTATCGTAGGTTTTTATCTATAGGGCAATGAAAAAACAAGTCTTGCGTCAAAAATAGTTCACACGTGAGAAATTGGATAATGGAGTCCTGTTCAAGCATGGTTTTTTTGAAAATTTGGGTCAGACAAAACGAGATTTTCTCTGTGGCACTTTCTAGTTGTTTGTTCATGTTGACCAGTGTATAGGCCTATGGGGTAAAGTTGTGTGATACTTTAAATGATATGAGAAGTGGTCTTTATTTTATTCGGTGGACTTGTCCATACGAGTTAATATAATAATAATAGTAAATTTTTGTATATTATTATTATTATTATTATTATTATTAGACCAACACATTTACAAGAGTTTGTTTACAATATAGTATAACGATGGCCAGGACACAAACAAGGCCTCTTGTGGCCGCTGGCGTTTGTGCCCTTGCATACATAAGTAAATGCTACCTGTATAGAAACAATTTACAAAGAGAAAGAGAATAAGGAAAAACCAACTGACACCAAGACATTAAAAGTTTGCATTACGAGAATTACAAGTATAGCGCACAATGCCAAAAGCATTAGGCCTCTGTGCGCTTTACAATAATATAATAGAAAGCACGGTTAAAACTGAGAAAAGGCATAAAACATTGACAACAGTCCTACAAGCATAGATACATAAGACATTTAAAGGATAAGACATGATTTGAAATAGAAGATAAAACATCAGGGATTCAAAAAACACAGTTTAAAAAGATATGTCTTTAGAGCGATCTTAAAGGGCCTCTAGAGGCAGCCAGCATGGCAGGGGAAAACCCAGGTTGAATACCTCGTACCAGTGATTATTACGTTAAAGTGGCGCCGCCTGGCCGAAGAACCGGTACTGATAGTAGCCTAATGGCGAGCTTTAAAGCTGTCAACCGACGTCGCACCCCTGACACTCGGGGGCAAGGCATTCCATTGCGGAGCAGCAACCTGGAAAGCACGAGCCCCATAAAACTCGGTCTTGTACCGGCGAGATGCGAGAAGCGCAAGGTACGCGAAGGTCGGTGGACAGCAAGAAGATCACTCAAATAAGCAGGTCCTTGATTATGAAGACATTTAGTTGGAGAGAAAGATTATTGTCATTGTCTTCAGATGCATGTACGCTAATGATTTCGAGCCGAAGATTCCGTTAGAAGCTCAAATAGGGCTCAATTGGCCACCCCTCCCTGGCCAGTTCATTTCTTTTTTTCATCAAGTCACGGAAATATTTTAAGTTCGGTCACCTCCTCGAAATACTGTTCATCTAGCTAGACCCGTTATTCGATGGCTTTTATGCTTGGTGCAATACCAACACCGCGTGACTGCCATCTGGCAATAGGAGCAGTCAGCCGCGCGGCTATTGCCAAAAGATGGCAGCAAAGTTCTAGCGGACCAATACACAGGAAAATCCACGTGATTGGTGCTCGATCAAGAATGAATGGGTCCGCTATATGCATTGAATTGGGCCGTAGTGACACCTATTGGTCAACTCACTAACAGCTCCTATTGCTGATAGGCCTACTGGACGAAAGATGCAATGTCGAAATGGGTTGAAGGAATGGTCCATTTAATTTGAATACACGACATCTAAAGACGACAAGGAGAAAATGAATGACGACTGATGACTACTCTGAACATACAAAAATGGTGAACACATTGTATATTTTTGCTTCCACTAGTATAAACAAATTAGCCCGTGATGTACCCCCAGTGCGATGCACGTTGACAGGGGTCTCGGCTGAAAGATGATGTGGGTGTATCTCATGAGTTCATGATTTATTAAGTAAATAATCTCCAGTATTAATAGACGGCAACATTCACTCAATTTATCTTGCATCAAGCTGCATATTTACCAGAAAAATGTACAAGTATGATCAATAACCTAGAGTGTATCAGTAGGCCTAAATCGGAACCAATCGGATTGGTACAAACATGTACAAGCCAGGTGTAAAGGGAAAGAATGTCCCCAGGAAAAACTGTCCCAGGAACAAAAGATCCTATTGTTACATTCTAATCTCTGGGGATTGGTTTTCAATAGTCATGCCGCTTATTCCGTCATAGAATAGAAGTGAACACTTCTACAATAGAAGTGTACACTTTTTACAGGGGGACACTCTGTACCGTTACACCGGCGTAAAATGAACGATTAACAAATAGCGCGTGTAGGAAGTATTAAAAGCTGAAAAAGAAGCATTACAAATATGTACATGTATGTGTAGGACAACGAAGAATGGCTATACTACGTTTTGATTCTGAGGACTTTCTATCATGTCCAGGGGTTAGGGTGCCTACGTAGTTCTTTCAACTGGAACTAAAATGAGCTTCCCCTATACATCTATATATAGTTTTTTTTTATTTGAGGAGAAATGCAAGTGGGATTATTCCAATATCCCCATTCCATCACAGGCGCTCGTAACTGGTGATCTGATGTCCCCTTTATCATCAGTAGCTACCCTCAAACCAGCACACTAGTGACACTAGTCGACAAGAGATTGACACCTCATGTGTTGGATATTCTAACAACGGTGTTCTTTTCAACCTTAAATCCCAACCTGCCAATCCAATGTTGCAAAGCGTCAATCCTGTCTCCAATCACACCGTCTAAGTCATTTAGCTTCTCGGTCAGGGATGAATTTTGTGCTTGTGCCTCTTGTTGAAGACTATCCATTCTACCATCCATCCCATTAGAGACGTTGTTGATGGCATCAAGTAATTCTTTCTTCTCATCTTCACGCGGTTGGTTGGCCTCGACGACGTTGTTCAATGCTTCAGTATTTGCTTGCAGTTCTGCCGCAATATCATCAATCAGCCGCTGAACACTTGTCCAATTTGGTTCGGCTCCATCTTGTATCCTAGAACCATGGTGACTTTGTCGACCAATGCATCAATCTTTTCGTCGGAACACTGATGATGCGTGTTGACAGCAGCCTCGACTGCATCCATTTTCGTGTTCAGGGCGGTAGTCATCTGCTGACGTTGTTCGCTATCCTGCGTTAGAACCGCCGTCATGTCCGTCGCGACGCTGGCAACCTTTTTTTCAATGGCTTCCTTCACAGCAGACAAGACAGACGACATCATCTTATTGTTGTTGCTAAAAGTTTCCTGCAGACAAGTCTTCGTATTATTTCCTATACGCACAACTCTGTCATCGTTAAACGTGATCATCTCTTGAATCATCATTTTTCGTCCCTCGCTCTCTTGAACCCCGTACTGGTACAGCCGCCTACTGATTTCCTTGTTCATGGTTTCAATCGCAGTCTTGACCTCAGCGTGTCTAAACTGACCAAGTTGTGCTGCAGAGTCCATCTTATCAGACTGAATCTGTACCATTGCTTGCATACTTTTGTTACCCTCGATGCTCTGTAGGCCTATCTCTTGAACCGACCCAGTCAAATTATCCATTTTCTGCATCAAACAATCAAACCTTTCCTCCAAAGTTTTGTTCGACTCCGCAATAATACCTTTCAACGTCGTTTGCAATCTCGCCATGTCTTGTACTCTACGGTTTTCGTATTGCAGGGCCTCGGCATTTTCCTCTTCCAGCGTCAACTCAAAAGACTGTTGAAGTTCTGGCGACCTGCCTCCCCTGTTCTCCATGAACTTATCTTTCCTCTTCTGAGCTCCGTTATGACGAATTGACGAGATGGAGGCTCGTTTCAATTCGTTAGCTTTCGCCAGAAGCTCCCCTTCGAGCTCACCTATTTTGTTCATTGCTTGCTTATGCTGCATCTCAAAACCCTCCATCTTCTCTTTGGCTTCTGTCTCTGCCTTGCGCGCGTCCTCCACAACCTTGGTTAATTCGTCATTCTTATTTTTCAGGTGTTGAATCATTTGCTGATCTCGCTGATGGCTCACTTTGAACTCCTCGACCATCTTCTGAAGTGCTTTGTTTTCATCTTCCAGCGTCTGTTTCTGACCAACCAGTGCTAATTCATTGCTATTTCCAGCATTCAGTATCTCGTTCGATTGGGAAATAGACCTAATGGGCTCACCACGCCCTCGTCCAAGCGGAAGATTCCGTTTTGGAGGCATCTCTATCCGGATACAGACGCCAAAGAATCTGCAATGAAAGGAAACAAGATCAATCTCACGAATCGTAGTCTATTGGAATTCCCTAATGTCAGTGTGCGATATAAGTATCACTATGTATCCGATTATTCGGGGAATCCCCGCTGGGAATCTGCCGCGAGTATTTTACACGCGTCTCGGCCAATCAGAAAGTGTGTTACGGGCGGCGTCGGTTAAACCTGTGATGATGACTTATGATTGGATCACTCGTCAAACAGCGCCGTCTATTGATGATCCTTCACTTTTGGCGCCAATCATGCAAGGACGGTGTTTAGTGGCCAATTGAACGTTGGAGACGCCAGTGTAGGCCTACTAAAACGTCTAGACTCGTCAAAAACGTTTGAACAGAAACCCCCTCCCAAATCGGAGACATTTTGATTTTTCGCAATTTTCAACCCTCGAACCCAGAATGCAAGCATACTCTCGATGCGTGTAGAATACTAGGCCTACAATGGTTATGACCCCCCCCCCGTTACTTTACGTTCGCATGGACTGTATTGGCCTAATGATTTTTTTCTTTGTCATCCGTGAAACCAGGCCAAAAGGTGGTCAATGTAGGGGTGAGGTTGATCTTGGAGAACTTACCTCTATTTTGGCTTGTTCTAGCTACTCCAGTTGGTCTATAGACGGGTGATGAGCATGATATGCACCGTTGTGTCGGAAACGGGCAGTGACACATTACATTCGGATTCGCCGATTCGTCCGTCAAATCCCAGTACAGACGCTTATGTGAACCAAATCAACGATTCCTCGAATCTATTCCGCGAACATGCACATATCTCACATACGTGAGGTATGACCCCATTTATTATGAATACACGTACCTTAAAAATATTTATGGTATTGGTACAGTGAATTTATCAAATTACCATAGGCCAACACTTTTTTTGGGAAAACCTATTATTCTGCGTATTCCGATTTCGAGAAATTGTTGTGCTGGCAGATTCTTTGTTAAATGACGGATTAAAGGTGAATGGCTATAGAAACCAATCGCCAGGAATTAACTCATCTGCCCCCAGGTTTGAACAGACGGTATCTTCTGTTGAAGTTTTCTAAAATCCTTGGAAATAAATTGGAAAAAATTTGAAGAAACATTCTTCAGATGGTTGATAGGAACAAAGTTTCTTCAAATATTTTTCAATCAATACCATAGAATGTGAGAGAACTTTGACAGAAGATGCCATCTGCTGGACTCTGGGAGCAGATGAGTTAAAGGACCACGGTATTGCCACTATTTCTCGACAGCCGGTGTAACATCTGCCAGTGTTCCCCATCTGTGAGTGTTCCCCTCCTACTGCCTGACGGAATAAGCGGGGACTTGACAATAGGACACAGCAGAGAGAAACATGTCGATCTATCTGCCAGCGTTTCCCAAACAATAGGGGTGTATTCGACTCCCTGTTCTTATGTGTTCCGGTGCAGAGAACGGTGTTCTTGAAGTGTCGAACAGCCGAGAACGCGTTCGGGAACGTGTTCCTGTTCCCGAATCTCACACCACCTCGGCTGGTGGTGCAGACGGGAACAGTCGAGAACAAAGATGGCGGACACTGGCGGCAACTTTATAAATATTTTTTGTCAGATCATAGTGTAATTATTCGAGGTTTAGGATCAAGCAGAAATGACATGAATGACATATCCTTATTCTAAACTGAATAATCTGGAAGTATTCTTGAAAAACTTTGAGATTTTTAGGACGCCGTATTGCCGCCGGAAGTGAAACCATAGTAACCTGCACTTTCCTATTCGAGACTCGAGAACACTTTACTTGTTCTCGGCCTGTTCGGGTGCAGATGAGAACAGGGAGTCGAATACACCCTAAGGGGGACACACTCACCCATATAAACACTGGCAGACATAACACTGGCGCAGGTGTAACGTAGATCAGTGTTCCCCGTATTTCTGTGTTTTCCTTATTGTTTCCCTCCTGACGGATTAAGCGGCAACTAACCCAACAATAACCATTCTAGGCCGCGTCTATTGTTGGGGAACATTGAGCTACAGAAACACTCACAGATGTTACACTGACACCGCGCCACTTTCCAACCCAAGGGACTGACCACGTTGTCGGCGAATGAACCCGATTACCAGCCTACATGCATTTTGTAATGGATTTTTGTAGTTCGTGTTGTTGCCGATAGGTGGCTTCCTCTACGTCGGCCGTCAAATTTACCCAGTAGAGATCGCATACGGTACTCCAAGGTGCATAGCTGGGGAAACCAATCGCCAGAGATTAAAATGTAACAATAGGATCTTTTGTTCCCAGCACAGTTTTTCCTAGGGACATTGTTCTTTCCTGTCACACCTGTGTAACGTTTTTGAATGTTCCCCATCAGTGAGTGTTATTATTGTTTGGTGGAATAAGCTGCGACTTGCACTCACAAAGGTCTATCTGACAGCGTTTCCCAAACGATAAGAGAAACACTGAAGGAAATGCCCGCTGTACACGATCAAATTTTTCATCCAATTTTTTGGAAATTCAGATTCCGGGCCTATTGGGGCTTAGTGTATAAACCCGCATGTAGGCCTTTATTGAGCATATTCAGAAAATTGGATGGAAAATTTGATCGTGTACAGCGGGCAAAACACTTGCAGATATTCCACCCGGCCTGTGGAAAGTGTGACAGGAATCAACGTCCTAGGAATGCAAGTCCGCCAAACAATAGCCCGCTATTGTAAGCAGTGTGGTGATTCAAACACAAACTTATTTTATTCCTACGCGAAGTCGTTGATGCATAACTAATGGTGCTTGTCGCATACAGTTCGATCATGAGCAAAATAAAACATGAAATTATCGTTTTTGTGCATCTTCAATTCGGCTATCGTTTTTGTGCATCTCAATTCAGCTTCAAAATTCTGATTTAGGAATGTATGACTCCTTCATTCTGTACATTATATAACCTCACCATAAAGTGTGCTTTCTACATTGCCACTGGACAACAAATTTTCAAACTCCATCAGTCTACTCTATCTTGAACTACAGTTTCTGAGGGCGGTCTTCAAATTGACTGTAAGTCAATTTCTAGTTCTCTTCGTTACTTCAATTTATTGTTTTAGTCTACCGTACTTGTAAAGCGCTTTAAAGTTCTTTTACATAAAGCGCTATATAAATGTTGTAATAATGCGGATAATAATAATAGAGTCATCGATATGCATAAAATGACATAAAAATCGTTCACCCCTTAATTTTTTCCAGAGGTTTTGGGAAAAATTGGTCTCTCCTACTGTACTCGTCTAATAGGCTAGGCATAGATCTACACGAAGGCCTAGACTATCCCGTAGGCCTTATGTCGACATGTTTACAAATTTGTCAAAAACTAACGGTGGGAAGTTCGAATCGACCCAAAAGTTGATGCCTGTTTAAAGCTGAAGCCCCACCCCCACCCCAACGTAGCACTTATTAGTGGAAAGGTTTTCACCGCGGTGGAAAGGTTTTCACCGTGGTGGAAAGGTTCTCACCGCGGTGGAAACTTCTAAAACATTTACAAACTCCCAAGAAAAAAATCAAACCTCGGAAAAAATGCAGAGGCAAATATTTTTTATAAATGAGTTCTATGGGCCACCGTATATTTCGGATAATGTATGCACCGGTATACATGTACAGTGATCACAGACTGACGAAAAATTGTTACATCCCGTACATTAGAAAATTTTTCGCGGGGGGGGGGGTGTGGTTTGCTCTGGAGGCGACAGCTAGACCGAACACTGTCCTGAACCTGCCCAGAAGACCGGGTACCAGTCAAGGCGACAGGAGGCGCCATTTTTGTGTCAAGGTGATCGCTTTCTAAACTTGTGATTTTCTAGCGAATTTAATGGTAGAATAAGTACAATTTCGTCGAACTATATGAGTAAGATTGGTACTTAATTCAGTTGGGAACCAGTAGATCGAGTGGCAAGATGAATTATCGGCCCGCCCGGACAAATGCACGCCAGCCAGTATACATTGTATATGCATACAGGTAGCTACCGGTACATATTCGCTTTTTTTTCCTTCAGTGATACATTGTTCCCCTGGAGAACAACCTAGCCACGTCGATTCGTCAACAGGGCAAGAGCATGAGGGCGGTGCTGAGCAAGCACAAGAAGAAAATGATACCAGCTTACAGACACAACAATGACAGCTGAAGTTGATGCTGGGATCAGGCCAAGCAATTTCGGAGGCGTCAGCACTCAAGGGTTGTTTCATAAGTAGCATCGCATGTTGTCGATTTTGGTCCGATTTACTCTTGTATTTTATAGCTTTCAAAGCTTTGTATTCATTTTTGAAATACACGATTCCCGAATGATGGGACCCGAAGATTTGTCGTTTTGGTTTCTTGTCAACTACCGTAGGCTATGTCGGTTGTCCGTGTATTGTCTAGGGTGCACTAAGTACTTTGTCGGTGAAATGTACGCTTCTGTTTGTGTATAATAGGCCTACATATATTTTTTGATGCATACTGTATACTTTTGTGGTGTTTAGTGTGTACTTGTTGTTTAATGTTCAATTTCTCTGTGTATGTAATGTGCATTTCGTTGGGTGTTGTAAGATCAAATTGACCTACACCATCCCCAAATTCATGTCATCGTCGCCTATTTTGTTCCAGCTTTAACATTGACGGGGGGAGGGGGGGTCCTCTCCTCGCCATACAAGGTAAGTCATCAAGTGCAGCATTTTATGCGTGCCTGTTTAAAATGAATTTACTGTGTGTTCTCAGACCGATATTTTCCTCATCCATGCTTACTCTTCTGGGAAGTTCTTCTAAATAATCAGGTATTCAAAGAAATTTGCGATTGGTAAAACTGTTCATTAGACATTATACCACACTTCGTGTAGGCCCTTTGAAAAGGTTGGTGTCTAATGCTTGCTCATGCAGCTGCAAAAGTCAACCTTGTCTCCTCGTCCTCATTTTTTCATTATTTTTGTTTTTGAACTCGATGCGGAAGGAGAATCGGTTGACGCACGAGGGATCTATCCCGTCAGTTGTTAGTTATAGGCCCTATCCTTATTGGAGTGATTTATGGCGCACAAAGAATGAACATGACAAGCAGGAAATTATCGAAATTGATGTTATTGTACGTAAATGATTGTTATACCAAGTGTTCTGCATCTGAGAATATACAGTTGTAGTGTGCAAAAAACCCGTTGTTGTTTAATGTTCAATTTCTCTGTGTATGTAATGTGCATTTCGTTGGGTGTTGTAAGATCAAATTGACCTACACCATCCCCAAATCCATGTCATCGTCGCCTATTTTGTTCCAGCTTTAACATTGACGGGGGGAGGGGGGGTCCTCTCCTCGCCATACAAGGTAAGTCATCAAGTGCAGTATTTTATGCGTGCCTGTTCAAAATGAATTTACTGTGTGTTCTCAGACCGATATTTTCCTCATCCGTGCTTATTCTTCTGGGAAGTTCTTCTAAATAATCAGGTACCGGTAGGCCTACTACATGTAGTATTCAAAGAAATTTGCGATTGGTAAAATTGTTCATTAGACATTATACCACACTTCGTGTAGGCCCTTTGAAAAGGTTGGTGTCTAATGCTTATTCATGCAGCTGCAAAAGTCAACCTTGTCACATGTCTCCTCGTCCTCATTTTTTCATCATTTTTGTTTTTCGAACTCGATACGGAAGGAGAATCGGTTGACGCACGAGGGATCTATCCCGTCAGTCGTTAGGCCCTATCCTTATTGGAGTGATTCATGGCGCACAAAGAATGAACATGACACGCAGGAAATTATCGAAATTGGTGTTATTGTACGTAAATGATTGTTATACATAAATGTTCTGCACCTGAGAATATAGGAACACCGTCAAACTTGAATTTCTCGAAGATGAGAAAAAGTACTTAGATAGGCCAAGTGTGTTGCCTGAAGTACATTAAGTGTGTTGCCTGAAGTACATGAAGACTGTCTACCTATGACTGGTAGACCCATTCAGGCCCTCATGTTGAATGATCCTTTCTGCGAAAAATTCTTTGTAGTCGTGTTGGAAATGTTGGACGGTCTCTGGTCACTGGTTGGAATTCGCGGTTAACCGTTATGTGCTTGTTGGGCTCCTGCTCAATTCATGTTGGTATTGTGACGTTTTGAAGGCAAGGGTTGTTCGCTGGCGTTAAAGGTTCAAGGATTGCCAAGTATCCGTAAGCTGACGCGCTACCCATAACTAAGCCTGTGGTCAAGGCGAAAACCATCATATTTCCTGCAAAAATAGAGATTGTGATCACGGGTGAAAGAGTTCAAAACCTCTGTCCGTGGTGTGGTACAATTTCAGCTTTGTCGTCTGTTTGTGTCTCGATTGTTCCGAGTTGGTTCCGAATCTTGCCGAACGTGTCCGAGGGCTTCCGATCACAACCGCATAGCAGATAGGTTTTTTAAACGTTACCGTATTTGATAGGTTCGTATCAGGAAAATCATTGTAGCCTAATCATGGGATCCTATAAATACTCTACAGTCGTGACAGTGTCGTGTAATCGTGTAAATGTAGGCTATACATGTATAGCCTTATAAATTTTGTTGATTATGCTGGGGCCAGCAGTGATGAATTTTGACTCCTCCTAACCGGGACAATCAACTACCGTATATCATCAGCTTTCCCTTTACAATTTATTGGAATATCTTACCAGCTATTTGTCGTTTTTCCGCTGAGACCTTAGCCGGTGCAAGTATGACGGGCACAGAACCAAAGTAGCCATTGGTTATCCCGTTTATGGCGGAAAATAAGAACGGTAGGCCCACTCCCGGAATAATAGGGTTCAATCTTGGGATGGAACAGAGGATAAACAGGGGAATCAGGATGAACCTTGCAATGGAACATATAACTAGGGCGTAGCTCGGCCAATCGTATAGGCGAATGGTAAAAATCTGAAGTCAGAAGACAAAGAGACAAGAACATTTTAGGTCTTTGCGATACGTAAAGATTTTTTTGAAAGTTTATGTATTATACATTTATGTATGTTTATAGCGCCTACGCCAGTTGCACTAGCGGCCTCCAGGTGCTACAAAAGTGTCAATGAAACATGGCAGTAGTTAGGCCACACTTTTTATATTTATTGGATTACGGATTTTTCAGGCCGAAACCTATGTAGGAGGGGAGGGAATAAAAATAAAAATAAAATACAATAGGCGAATGGTAAAAATCTGAAGTCAGAAGACAAAGAGAAAAGAACATTTTAGGTCTTTGCGATACTTAAAGATTTTTTTGAAAGTTTATGTATTATTATACATTTAGGTATGTTTATAGCGCCTACGCCAGTTGCACTAGCGGCCTCCAGGTGCTACAAAAGTGTCAATGAAACATGGCAGTAGTTACGGACCATAAAGTTGTCATAGATGGGAACGGGTACATAAAGCAAGAGTATTAAAAGATGGGATTCCGAAAAGAAATTGAGTCGTGGAACAAACGGTGTAGTGGAGCCAGTTATCCATTGCCATACAGTATCCCATCAAAATAAGTTATGTGCCACGAGAAAGTATGTGGGATATATTTGATGATGCGGTCTTAAGCAGCCAGTCACAGGGAACCAAGACCGCCCACCTGCAGTCTCTGTCTTGGTGGTTTGGTCACATCTGCTGACCAATCAAATCACGCAGCAACATGACTGTGTATGGTATGCAAGTACTTACCTTGCCTATAAGGTCAAGTAGATTGAATAGCGATAACATAATGACGGGCATCCAACTCTCTAATTCGCAGCTGATAACTTCCGAGGAAAGGCCAGGGAAGAGGCCCAGAGTGACGACGTAGTTGAGAAAGAATGCTAACATGTATGGCCAGATAACCCGCACCACGTGCCACCGGTTGTCCAAGGCCCCTGGAACATCGAATAGCATCATCATGGAATTCACCTATCTCGAGTTCAGTCAATTTGAAGACCGCTTTTAGTGATTGAGAAAGTCATACTGAGGGGAGAGGGATTCTGGGTCCGTGAGAAATGTGGTAAAAAAAGAAATAAAACCTTTTATTGATGCAACAGTAGAACAAGAGATAGGGCCTACATAGGGGCCTATATCCTGAAAATACTGGGCGTCAGCATTTAAATATCTTTTATGTTGCACCTAGTGGTCAGCGGGAAAAAAACAAGAACACAAAATAGACCATCGGGAATTTTATTTTTTTTCAACATTTTCAAAAAACCTGGGAGGGGGGGTCCGTAATCCAATAAATAAAAAAAGTGTGGCCTTACGGACCATAAAGTTGTCATAGATGGGAACGGGTACATAAAGCAAGAGTATTAAAAGATGGGATTCCGAAAAGAAATTGAGTCGTGGAACAAACGGTGTAGTGGAGCCAGTTATCCATTGCCATACAGTATCCTATCAAAATAAGTTCTGTGCCACGAGAAAGTATGTGGGATATAATTTATATTTGATGATGCGGTCTTAAGCAGCCAGTCATAGGGACTATCAAGACCGCCCACGTCTCTGTCTTAGTGGTTTGGTCACATCTGCTGACCAATCAAATCACGCAGCAACATGACTGTATGGTATGCAAGTATACTTACCTTGCCTATAAGGTCAAATAGATTGAATAGCGATAACATAATGACGGGCATCCAACTCTCTAATTCGCAGCTGATAACTTCCGAGGAAAGGCCAGGGAAGAGGCCCAGAGTGACGACGTAGTCGAGAAAGAATGTTAACATGTATGGCCAGATAACCCGCACCACGTGCCACCGGTTGTCCAAGGCCCCTGGAAAATCGAATAGCATCATCATGAAATTCACCTATCTCGAGTTCAGTCAATTTGAAGACCGCTTTTAGTGATTGAGAAAGTCATACTGAAAGGGGAGAGGGATTCAGGGTCCGTGCAAATAAGGAATAAGACCCCCCCCCCCGTCTGCTTAGGCCTTGTTATTATCATTGCTCGCCTTCATTCGTCCTTTATTAACGGGCTCGAAAAATGGACACGTCTCGGATAAGCTTGGGAGTAGCATCCTGAGACTTAGGTCATTTCACCCGGCCATCGTCTCTCAGAAGAGGTCGACGTAGGAGATACGTCGGTCTGAATGACCCTGTATTGAGAGGATGGGGAGTAGAGGCTTGGGAGTGTTTTCCTTCTAGTAAATCTTTCACTATACCAGTTGTATACACTCTGTATGCTACATGTACGAACTGTTGACATTTTAATACATTGTACAAAAAGTATACAATGTATGTAAATTTAAGAATATTCCCCAGGTCGTTTGATATTGCAAGTAGGCCTAAATTGCTGCTGAGTGTGCACATGATATCAAAAATAGATAATGAGAGGATGTGATATGGTGTGAAATGAATGAATGTCCCAATTAAACTAGGCCTTGTTATTATCTCACTTTTTATTCGCAACCTAAGCGGTTCCTTCTTAGGTACTACACCAGTTGTTCCTCTATTTGGAAGTCTAACTTCGTCTGTCGACCCGTAACCGCTTCCCAGCGCCATAGTTTCTTGCTGGTCATCCTGCAAATGATGGAGGAGGCCTAAATTGATCCATAAAATCAAAACAAGTTGAAAACAAGGGAAAATTGAAGAGGGAAGACTTTATCCCGCCCACCAGATATAACTGCGCATGCGCAGACTGTAAGAAATTCAAGATGGCGGGGCCGTCGAAACGATGAGATGCACGAAAGTCGTCAATGCACTAGCTTCACATGTCATTCCAGCCTCAATTTCGAGGCCAATCTGTTACAAACCTACTTTTAAAAGTTCTCCTTCCCCATTGGTTTTTACTTGGCATTTTTCCATATGATATTTGACGAATGGTGATTTCATTGACAGCAGAAAGGCAACGAGGCAGAAGACTATGATAACCAGAGAACATACGAAAAAAATGATCGTGCTGATCATTGTGCTTTTCACAAAGGCTTTTGTCAATATTCTCGTGATTACTGTAATGACTCCGGCCAGACCTGAAAAAAATACGTCCTCAGGCTATACATGTGCATGACTTGTATTCGTAAATCAATTCAGCTCCTTTGGCCGGCGTTTTCAATCTGTAGGTAGGCCAACTTGCTCGGCAGAAGTCCATGTGGGAAAAAACAACTTGAAATACAAGCGGGTAAAAATGCATCATGATCCATTTGTCATTATTTTGGTCATCAAAGGTTGTTACGATCACACGGAACTGGAAGTCCTCAGTCCAGTGAGCTTTGGATCGGGCACCACGCCTCCCGTCGAAAGTCTGCAACTATACAGGAAATCGTTGCGGTAATCTTTGTATAGTTTTCTCTGCCTGGAGAGTGGTCTCTGTACTTACTTTCTCCTGCCATGATCCCTTGAGTATACCGCCTTGGTAGCATGCTGAATAGACCATAAAAGTTGTTTTGAAGAACTGAAACCGATCAAAAAGTGTCTTGATACAGAAAAAAATGAAACAGGATCAATGCTTTCGAAATCTTTCTTGCTCTGCATTCACAGACCGTATTGCGTCCAAAGTTTCGGACCTATACAAAACCT
>NMRB01000778.1:250404-280594 GCA_002633025.1 Notospermus geniculatus | reverse complement strand
GTAGCCCCCCCCCCCCCTCCACACACACAAACACAAATTCATGTCTGCGACAGTGGCGGATCCAGGATTTTCGGGGGCGCGCGGGGGCCTGGTTCCTCCCCAGAAATTTTTCAAAAATGGTATGCCGTATGCAAAACATGCGTTTTCAAGGCATCTACGGCACAAAAACAATCATTCTGCAGCCATCGCCATGCGCCCCTCTCCCTAACTCTGCCACTGCTGCGAGCGGATTGGAGATGGGGCAGTCTCTGAGCCTCGTGTTGCGGACATCAACTCACCAGTCACAGAAAGATGAGGTGGCATTATAGGACTGGTTCCATGCTCACAGACAGAAATGGTCAATAGAGATCTCCCAAGCTCTAATAGTTTTTACTGCAGCTGCAGTACCAAGCGATGTGAGCTCAGGCGTTTCTGTTGTTCTACAAGCCAGAATATAAACGCCAGTCTTGACTTCAACTCTGATTTCACTCAACTTTCGTTTTATTTGCACTTGGTAGGCGTGCACTTGGTACGCACGACATACCCAGCGTCGGCCCTATCTATCGCGAATACGTAGGTATGATCTTGGAGAAGGCCTACTCACACACACTCAGTGCACTTGAACATACTCGAAATATTGGAGGTATTGTGTACATAGACAAACATACTGTCCCAATTACAACATTGTGTTTAATTCCCAGCAAATAGGCCTAGTCGAATACCTGGATACAAAAGAGTTCACGTCCGTCACATTCTCCCGCGTTAAATCGATCGATGATTTCAAAATTTGAAAAGCGGCTCACTGATTGGGCTAGGAGTCAAAGAAAAATTTGCATATTCAGATAGCGTGCGCGCACATATGCGCGTCAATACTTTGCGTTTTGCGCTTTGCGCTTGTCCGTTTCCTATGTGAGTGCGTGGTAGAAAAAGTAATTTTATTATTGGTACCACACATGTAAACATAGGGAACGGACAAGCGCAAAGCGCAAAACGGAGAAGTATGGATCTACCCTAGCAGTGATCGGACGTGGGGATTAGTTT
This sequence comes from Notospermus geniculatus, assembly GCA_002633025.1. NCBI lineage: Eukaryota > Metazoa > Nemertea > Pilidiophora > Heteronemertea > Lineidae > Notospermus > Notospermus geniculatus. The sequence continues at coordinate 279,574 of NMRB01000778.1, read as the reverse complement.
CAACAAAATTCGGATTTGTGGACTAGGCCAACGCTGATCTTCGAGTCAAAAGGTCATCAGTGCCGACGCAAAGTTATACGGCTTCTTGTGATTGAGGTTCCAGGACCCCATGTGACGCCATCGTGGTGTTTACAGCTGGGACCTGCGTACATGGACGGCGTTATTCGGTGTAAAAATATTGTTGTTAGTGGGCAGCACACCGGGCGAGATGAGGCAGGCAGCCCACCAGACAAAATTGCGATTTGGGGTGGCCGCATAGAAACTCCGCTAGTGCTAGCGGAGCCCATCTTCCGATAGTGCTGTACATTTTTCCATGCATTTTAACACCGATAGGCTGTCGAAGCACTAGCGGAGTTTCTATGCGGCCACCCCAGATCGCTAGTCTGCAGTGGCTGGGGAGAAGATCGCCAGCCTTATCTGCAGAGGCTGGCGATCTCGCCGGCGTCAGCCACTGCAGACTAGGCGATATCGGTTTTGGTACTGTTCGATACCAGGCTATCGATCATCGCTGGCGAGAAGATTTCGCGTCAACACCCCAATTTGCTCGGTGGCGATCAGGGCCGACCGCACAGAAAGTCCGATAGTGCTACCGGCGCCTATCGGCAGTTTTCCTATCAACTAAACCGCCGATCGATAGGCACCGAAAGCACTATCGGACTTCCTGTGCGGTCGGCCGCCTGGGGCAGCCGCACTATCGGCAGATATGCACTATGAGCAGATGGGCTCCGCTCTAGCGCTAGCGGAGTTTCTATGCGACACCGGCACCCCTGATTGGTGCCCGCTTTATTCTTGGCAATATAAATAGCCTACTCTTACATAACTAACGATTTTTTTTCTTCACCATAGCTTGACGAAACTGACGCAGGATTTGGACCCTGGGACAACATCGTTGAGAAAAGCATGGTGGGTACGGGCATCATGAAAGATGGCGCCATAGTCGACAAGGAAGGCAAGATATATGGCATCAACGATTCGTTTCACCTTAAACCGGAACAAATTGGCCCCATCGCCCAGGCATTGTTTGAAGACCCTGGTAAGACGACCATACCAGACGATGGCATTAAGGTCGCTGACAAGACATTCAAGTATTTGCGGAGTGAGCCGGGGGACTGTATGTTCGGTCAGGACAAGGACGGTGGGATCATCATCAGGTCCACCGGCAGGTTCCTCATTATTGGTATTTATAATGACGAAAGAAGAGAAGATGCTAAGTCAATGATGGCCGACTTGCAGCGGTATTTGCAGAATATCTAAACTGACTGATTTGTCCTTGAAACCTTACTATATCTTGGCGTTAGGGCTGACTGCAAAATTCAACGCCGTATGCCAACGGGAGTTTTTGGCGGCAGCCCAGTTTATATAGGTTCTTCACTGACGTCACAAGGTCACGTGACTGCAAAGAATCAGCCATGTTGGCCGTCAAATGGCCGGCGATGACGTCAAAACTGTCACATCATGACATTTTTGACGTCACGATCTGTGTGTTGACGCTGTGTTCATGCCGTGACGTCGCTTGACATTTTGACGGCCAATATGGCGGCATCATGTCGTCATGGAAATGTGAGGTCAGGTGAGGAACCTCTGTTGGCCAAAAGCCAGCTGTACATTGGATGCATATGTGCCCGTCTATATCAGTATTGTCTGCTAATTTATATGCATGATTAACGCTTCTTGGGCTGTTCGTATTGAATCAAGAATTCGAGGAAAGGACACAAAAAAAGCAATATAAACAAAAAAAGTTATCTGTTTTTACTATGGTTTCTATATTGTGTACATTTACCTTATGCTATGCCACTTTATGCACACACCAAAGGCGGAAACAGAAAGTTTGACTTTATTTTATACTTAACCATGGAGGTATTATGACTTAATCAATCAAAATAAAACACGTTGCTATTTGTGCACATTTTGGGCTTCTCTGGTCGTCAAGTAGACTAAATATGCAGTCAAGAATCAAACTGTGTCATACCTGACACACTGGTCAAATATGCATTACTTATCCGTATAATATTGCGTAAGACTCAATATACTTCAGTCTATGTAGGCCCCTATGTTTCACAAGCATTATCAAATATAATCTTTAATCACTCACAAGTATTCGAAGTTCGAGTTCTTCATGTTCGTTATCTTATTGCAAACACTAGTACCTCTTTGCAGCCGCTCGGGCCGACTCCTATCCAGCCAATCACCTGGCCTGACGCCATCGAGTGCGAGATCCTCGGGACCAATCAGAACACTTGTTACTAACGAGTAGAATGATTGGCTGATGGGAAATGTCAGGGTTAGGGTCAGCTTATATCATGGTACACAGAGGATACACTATTTCGCGCGCGACCACACTCCTATAAGGACGGAACCGGGCTAGTGGTCAGCGCCCCCTGGCATCAAATTAGGAAATAAATGCTAAGTTTTCGGCCATTTTGAAACATGGCTGACGACTGCCTATGTGTAAACCTATTCTAAAGCGAGGCAAGCCATTGGGCCACGTCCCCTCTGTGTTTCCGAACATACAGGTCATGTTTAACACGAATATTCTTAAACCAATTTTCGTATCGTTCCCTCCTCACGACCTCGCGTTCTTGTGACGTCAGAAGGCACTTCGGTAGCATGACGTCACGATGAACAACCATCCGATTCTTCAGGACGGAAAACTCGGTATACTGCGGTACCCGGATGTAACAAGGTGTCGGTTTTCCGGGTGGTGCTTTCTTATCCTTCCTGTTTTTACCTCTTCCCTTTCGATTTTTCCCCTTGCCACTTTCGCCAGTGCATTCACGCCCTCTAGTGGGACACATTCGCTCTGCTTCGTGTTTCAAATCTTGTTTTTCATGTAGTTCCAATCTACTTTCGCTATCCCTCACACTACGCACCTCATCCGTGTCTGCACACGCCATTTCTCCTTTCACGACGGTTTTTCGTTCCGCCGTCTCTCCAGTTGTATTCCCGATTTTATCAACAACCGTGACAGAATGACGTAAACAATCCTCGTCTCCAGGGACGGATGATTTCGCTTCCTTGTCGTATGGCTCTAATCCCGAGGTTGAAATGTAATTTGCTCCTCCGTTCTCAGAAGAATTATTGACAGCTTGTGAGTCCTCATCTTTCCCAACTCTTTCGACGCTTACACGCCTAGCGGCGGGTTTAGAATCTGAACTGTCGCCCTCTTTCGGCCGATCACCAATCTTGGGAATCACTTTATAGTCATTTAATTTCACTTTATGTGACATGTACGGCCCTTTAAGACTCGTTATAGGGTACGTGAGTTTCGCGGCGCCAAATTTTCTCCTCACTCGATCGGACTCGGCGAAATCGAGGGATTTTTTCTGTGGTTTTAGCACATCTTTAATATCAGCATCACATCGTTCATAACGAGACGACGCCTGTTTCCGGTCTGCGACCTCGTCCCCCTGTAGGCCTACTTCCGGTATCGCGTCGCCATCTGGTGTCTTAAGTTCGCCCTTTTCAGCGTAACCATTACATAAGTTTTCCTTTCGTGCACTTTCCAACACCATATCAAATGTACCACCACGAGTTCCAACTTTCGACATCCCTCTAGGCTTCCCCTTCTCCTCCATACCGTTCAGCGCTTTACTAAAATTTCTGAAAAACCTCCGTGTATTGTGCGTAAATTTCAACCGACGCTGCTCAATATTGACCCTAGCGACGTTCTCCCTGGCGTTGAGTTCCAGAATGCGGAACCTGAGCCTGCGGTCTTCCCACTTGTTCAACATGTTGGCGTACTTCACGCGGTAGGTCTTCTTCTTTAGTCGTACTTGCTCCGTCAGGAGGGCCCGCGCTTTGGAACCTGTCGACTCCATCCCGACCTGAAAAAACGAATCGCATAATGGTAAATTAAAAATGGGAGAAATTACCTCCGTTAGAGGCCACCACCAGTTAACTGTCCTAGAACGTCATGAAATTTGACGTCACAGAGAAGAAATGACATCATCCATAATGCCGTGGCGGCCATGGCTTACGTCTGTGACGTCAAACTTTGTGACGTTGTTGGACCGCTAACAGGCGACCTCTAACGGCAGGAAAATTTCCCATTTGATATTCCATGTGTCTGTCGTCAATTTCTTAGGGAAGTTCTCTAGAGATTGTGGGTTCGGTCATCTCCGGACTAATTCGGCGCCATCTGATAGACAGTGCGACTCTCCTTGACAAAGCGTCGTAATGGAAACTCCGGTTTTCTCCTACTCCGATCGGGATCCCAAATTCTTTGAAACTAAAGCAAGGTTCATTGGCACACGGAATTGGTCCGATTCAGGTCCGTAAAAAATCTATCAAATGGACTTCAGCGTTGTCGTATCCGGAAAACTCGGGGCAAACGGACTGGAAACGGACCGGATCCGTGTGCCAATGAACCTTGCTTTAGAGTGTCCTTACGGGTATTCCATTGACAAGAGCATAGTTGTGGAGGGCCCGAGACTTCGGGGCCGTGGTGTCCATTGTGTCTGTCAAACGCTAAAACCTAGCGTCCACTAGGGCGCGGACAAGACGCGGAATGCGAATTCAGTGAATCCGCATTCATTCGGCAACCTCTCCGCATGTTCTTGAAAGGTTCCGTTCACTGTCTTTATCATTCCTGAACAGTTCGCGGCATTTCTGCACGTTCGGGAAAGGGTAAAACGACCATTAGGACTTGACGCGGAAGCAATGCCGAAATGACACATTTGCTTCCGGAACCCTTCCTAATGTTGTCGGCGCTCTAGTGGACGCCACCCATAACACACCGAAACACTTTGAAAGTTCGCCGAGTGAACATCAAAATGATTTTCTCAAACGTGTGCCTTGTCCAAGACACGTGGTCACGAGTCATGAACTGGTCAAAATTTTCGTTGCATGGTCAAAATGACTGATTTTTCGATTTTCGCAGCATGGAGACCTTGTACCACCCTTATCATTAAAAAACCGCTGAATATTTTTGATTTTTGTTTCTTGGTCATTAAACTAGACTAATTTATCTTCAAAATGACACCAAAATCAACCGTGTAGAGGTTGTTTTAGTGATTCTATGAATGTTTGAATCTGAAAATTTTGCTCCACCTGCAACGACTCCACCTTATCAGTGTGACCAGTTCATGACACATGACCACGTATGTCGTTATATCCGAAGTTACTGTGTGTTGCAAGCACTTATCACAACGAAATGAAACATAGTTGTCTCTGAAGACGCTCTACACGCCCATCTCAGTCAGTGTCAACTGTGAAATGGCCAGGCAGGAGCATTAAGCTTAACACATTCCTTGGAGGCTTCGAGATTTATAATCGCCAATTAGTGTCTGACTTTCTCCCGAGGGAGTTTGGCTTATCATAACCAGACGTTTGTCGAAAATGACGAGGAATTAGGGAGGTTTAGAAATCAAACGATAAACGTAAACTTTACGACAACGTTACATTTTCATACTACACATTAACCAGATTTTATATTGCATTTTCGGTACAAAATAACGTTCTCGTTAACGTTTACGTTTCTCGTTTGATTTCTAAACCTCGCTATTTATACTGCCACCCAATCGTAAAAAGGGTAACCCACTAAACAATAAATGGCAGAAAATCTTACCTTCAGAATTTGTAATCACTGGATTTTCTTTCACTAAAAACAGCTCAAACTTCGATTTAGGGCGCAGTCCAGGAATGCAGCATTTTCCGACGATTATCCCGAGTCGAAACACACATCGCAGCATCGACGAACCCCGTCGGCACGGACGCCTCGTCGTTCGGTAAGTGCGGTTTGGGAGGAGTTGTTGCAAATTACGCGAAATCGCTTTTCCTGTCGGCGAGATCGGGATCCAATCTGGATCTTCGTCAGTGCGGGTAAATTTCGAAATCTTCTGAACCATGGTATATTATTGATTCAAAGAAGATTAACATTAATTTTAAAAGCTAACATTTGCCAATGAGATTGTCAGTATTGGCTCTATTGACACAAACATGTTTCTTTTTCTAATCGGATGGTTTGATATTGTTTTAGACGGTCCACTAGAGACAGTTCATCGCCAGAATGATCCAACTTCAAACGCTGGCGAGTAGATACTAGATAGGAGACAGAGGTTAAGAAATGATTATGAACGAAAACCGTAAACGATAGGACAATGACGTCACATGGCATTCCAATGATCATAATTTTCTATCACGACAGTAGGGCGGCGCTGCGAGTGGTGCGGCCGAATACGTCAAAACAGAGCAATGACGTCGCGTCACGACGTCGTTGGCGCAGAGCAACAGTGCATGACGCCAACGTCGGAAGACCGGTACGACGGTTCACAGCGCCTCCCAGTGGCGGGATCTTCAGGTTTCTCATTCCAGCCCCAGGACACACGTCATCGTCCAATAGTTTCCATTTATCGATTACGAAAACCACCGATTGAGGGAAAAATTAATCAATGTTAATTTTGATATTCTTTTATTCTCTCGTCATTGTTTACATGTAAATGGTCGTGCAGCCGAATTTGAGACCAGCCGTCAGTCTATCTCCGAGTACCCGGACAACCCGGGAGATCTGGTTCGTACCAGCAAGGGTCTTGTCGCCTTCTCCTCGATAATCGCTCCCCTCCGGCGTTGCTTAAATATCTCTGGAAAAAAAATAAGAGGGGACACTAGAAAGCTCCCGGTAGAAACTGACCGGTAACTTACCAATCGCGAGGAAATACATGGGGCCTATATAGGCCTTTTGAGTCACTTGAAAATCTGACGAACATACACCCGGCAATGCTACGTAGCCTACCCTTGACCTTCAAATGACAATGTTGGTGTGACACCACCGGATATCGACGAGATTTCGTTGTTTCCGGCGATGCGAATCAACTGAGTGGATAAAATGCTCCCCGATAACAAATCCAATTGACGACCGGAAGTGGTCAAGTTGTACATGCGCAAAAGGTTGCGGATAAAAGCGACGTCATGACCTCTTGTCGGATCGGTGGTCGCGCCGCCTTGCGTAGACAAATCCCAAATTGACGTAAACGAGAAAGATCTGCGCACTTCCGCCGAAATCTCAACCACAACCTCGGTCTGAAACTGAATGACGTGACGCAGACAACCCCACGACAGTGACGTCGAAGACGTTGCGTCAGAGTCGACCATTGCTGAATCATGGATGGCGTCACGTCAGGTGGATTCAGATCGAGGTTGTGGTTGCGATTTCGGCGGAAGTGCGCAGATCTGCGAATTCAAGAATCGTATATTGATGAAGGGCGCCCGTGTGCACGGCATAGGCGCCGTTTGAACAGAATTTACATGTAGGCCTACCTTTTCCTCTTCCTGAATCCGTTCATCTTCCTCATCCCTGCTACTTTCTACTGATGCATGTGTAGCATTCAACAAAACGACCACGATCATTATTGCCAACAGCGCTTTCCCCCTCATGTTTCTGGATTAAGAATGTCTGAAAAACTAGAGATCGAACTACATTGTACGTCTGAGGGTAGAAATGCTCCAACATGCTGCCTTACCGGACCACAGTAAATAAAGTGGTGGACATGTTCACCAGAAACACATAAAATCACGATTGCTTAGAGCGGTGTTCTGTTCTAACAGCAACCGAGCTGGATGACGCTGGCTGGCATGTTCTGGGACGAGGGATGCTTGTTGTTTGAACAACCAAGCCCAGGCCTGCTGGAGTACAACACCACCAACTGTCCCTTCCCCTTGCCGGGTTGCCGGAAAACGGAACGCCTTCACTGTTCAACTGAGAACAAAAAAACCGTCCACATGGTTCAGTAAAAGGTGGGGGTGGGTAAAAGGCCTTTTCGGGCTGTCAGGACATCACTGAGAAGGGCACGCATCAGAATGGAAAATGTTGGTCCAGTACTAGAGCGTGACTTGAGGCGTTTTTTAAGCAAAATAACCCCCAAGCGGCATCGACAACGTTTGTCAAAATATCGGCATACAAGCTGTCCGTCCATGTCGGATCGAAATCTTTCAAGGGATGTGGGGAAGTTGTAGGCCTAATACAAAGCTGGAGGAATACCCTTACCTTTCTAGTGAAGCTCACCGAAGTGCCTCCAGAGTGCCGTTACGGCGGTATTTGTAGGCATAGATATGTGGATGGGCGTCGTTCCGTTTGTTCACAGCCAATCACAGCACAAAACAGGTCCGTCATCACCGCTATTCATTCATTGGTTGGCGGATGCGGCAGATGCGGTTGGCAAAGATTAGGCCCCAGGACACGCCACGTTCGCTGGGCCCATCGTAAACATCGCCAGCTGTCTGTTTATGTTGGAGTAACAACGTGTAGGATTTTGTTTTCACTTTCACCATGAAAACAAATCAATGTTTCAAGTCACGTTTCAACTCGGACACCATTTCCGCCAGTCTGGTTACCGGTACTTAGTATTTCCCAGGCCTACTCCAAGGGCCTGTAGGCCTGCACACGGGGAGCCAGGAACTGTGGCAAATCTATGCCTGTGAGAACCCAATAGGCAGATAGCTGTGGGCTCATATCAGAATCAGTCCGGTCACTTCATCACAGGTGGCGCTTATTGTTGATTCTCAAATTAATTGGTGTAATAAAGCACATTAAAATGCCTATGAAAAGACTGCCTGTAGGGTCCATTTAAACTGGTGTAAGGTTTTTCAGTGTTCCCCATCTGTGAGTGTTCCCTTCCTGTTGATTTGGGTTTAGAGTTCAAATTGTTAAATAGCCACAGAAAAACAGCAACCCAGTNAAGGGCGGCGCACACGAGCGACAATTTTGACCGATTTGTCGGCCGACTTGGCTTCCGACCGCCAAAGCGACAAGATTTGGCGCTTCTGATTGGCTGATGTCCAGTCGCACCACCAGTCTCGTCGGCGGTCGCCCAGATTTAGTCGCTCGTGTGCGCCGCCCTTTAAGGCTGATTCATACTCCGTCCGGATTTTGCGCCGACTGTGATCAATTTCACTGCGTGTGCACATTCACGTCGTGGAAACCTGCGATCAGTTTCATGCGCTTGACGGTCCGCAAGCGAGTATGAATCAGCCCTCAAGCGGGTGATCCACTGACATATAAGACTAGAGGAGTGCATATCTAGGACTGCCTTCAAATACTTTTGATATAGATATTGGAATGCCGAAATGACAAATTTTGCTGAATTCCCTCTGTTCGAATATTAATTCACACCACTGTATATGTAATGTGGTGGTTGGAGTGAAATAAACAACTTGAAAACTTGAATAAACATCGCCAGCTGTCTGTTTATGTTGGAGTAACAACGTGTAGGATTTTGTTTTCACTTTCACCATGAAAACAAATCAATGTTTCAAGTCACGTTTCAACTCGGACACCATTTCCGCCAGTCTGGTTACCGGTACTTAGTATTTCCCAGGCCTACTCCAAGGGCCTGTAGGCCTGCACACGGGGAGCCAGGAACTGTGGCAAATCTATGCCTGTGAGAACCCAATAGGCAGATAGCTGTGGGCTCATATCAGAATCAGTCCGGTCACTTCATCACAGGTGGCGCTTATTGTTGATTCTCAAATTAATTGGTGTAATAAAGCACATTAAAATGCCTATGAAAAGACTGCCTGTAGGGTCCATTTAAACTGGTGTAAGGTTTTTCAGTGTTCCCCATCTGTGAGTGTTCCCTTCCTGTTGATTTGGGTTTAGAGTTCAAATTGTTAAATAGCCACAGAAAAACAGCAACCCAGTCGTTCACGTCATCGTTGTTATTGAACATATGCTATCTGACGGAAGCTGCACACGCTCAGAATTAATGTGTCCATCTATCTGCCTGTGTTTCCAAAATAATAAAGGGAGACACTGGCACACAAAAATACTGGCAGATGTTACACTGCCACACTATGCATCAGTGGCCTACTATCCCTCCCCATGCTTTTGATGGAACTACTTTATCGAAAAGCTTCAAAATTTTCGAGTCGTTCTCCCCAGATGATAACATGTGGTTTGTATGACCACTGTTCTCAGCGGAACTTGTTCAGGCTACATTGTGAGAGTAAAATAATTTGAAGACGTAAGTCATTGCGTCCACGTCATTATGGATGACGTCGTGCCGTGCATTTCTTCTCTGTGACGTCATATTTCATGACGTCCTAGGATCGCTTACTGGTGGTGGCCTCTATAAACGGCAGTAAAGTCTCCCATTGTTCTGTGTAAGGTGAATGGGACAATCACTGAGTGAAGGGACAATACTGACATATTCACCTCAGATCATTTTATTCTCCAACACGTATACATCAATGTACGAAGAGGATCGTGCAGCTGAATTTCAGCGCTGCGAGGTGAGGTGCAGACTGGCTCTATCTCACTTGCAACCTAAATCTACGCTGGGGCAAGGGTCCTGTCGCCTCATCCTCGCCGCATTCACCTGTCGCCTTCTCAACAATCGCTCTCTTGCGATGCTTAAATGTCTCTAGAATGGAACAAAGGGATAGGCTATTAGAAACAAACCAACTTATCACAACATCGCTAGGGAATATCTAAATGAAGGCGTTTTGAAAATCCGACGGCATCCATACAAAGCAGCGCAGGCCTCCCCGACCTTCGAATGACACTGTTCTGCTGTTGGTGAGACACCGTCGGGATACAGTTCGGCGTACCAAGTTCGGCGGTTCGGCGTTTGCGAACTGCCGCCACCTGGCCACTGAGTGTCCAATGCACAATCAAATTCTGGATGTGAACTAAAGACAAAAGTGACGTCATGACGTCTTGCGGTCGGTTCCTCATTGATAAAGTGCGTGCAGAACACGGCATAGAGGCTCCATTTGAACAGAGATTAAGCTAAGCGGACATGTCCGACAAAAAGCCTTCCGAAATGTATACGTTTACCGGATCCGTTACCGGATTAATATGGGACACACTGATTGACACTTGCCACCGCACATGGCCGTTATTATCATCCGGAACGAATTAAGTAACGCATGCGATATCGGACGATTGGAACATGCCCCATTCATCCGTCAAAAATAACTGTTGCCGTCCGGTATTCGGAAGGAATTCCTATAATGACGTAATTGTGGGATAACCCTTCGATTTTTCCCAGTGAAGGAAAGACTGACATCCGTCGGTGCTGCGAGTTTTAACGCATACATGTGCGCGGTGTTGCCGTGCGTTAAAGTGCATCCGGTGAACGGATCTGTTAAACGTACACATTTCGGAAGGCTTTTTGTCGGACATGTGCGCTTAGCTTTAAGCTTAGCGCACATGTCCGACAAAACTCAATGCGTTAGGGGTGTCTGTTAAAATCGACTGTCCTGGCTGAATGACGAGTCGACAGCGTTGGGTCAGTCGACTTTAAAAAACACCCCTAACGGATCGAGTTTTGTCGGACATGTGCGCTAAGCCTTAGGCCTACATACCTTGTTTTCTTCCTTCTGGAGACGTTCAACTTCCTCGCCGTCACTTCCATATGCCTTTGCATTCAGCAAAGCGACCACGACCATTATTGCCAACAGCGCTTTCCCCCTCATGTTTCTGGATTAATGTCTGAAAACTAGAAAATGATCGCCTGAAGAAAAAATTTTCGACTGTGCTGCCATATCACCTAATCACAGTAAATAAAGTCGTGCTCCCTAAAGGGCGGCGCACACGAGCGACAATTTTGACCGATTTGTCGGCCGACTTGGCTTCCGACCGCCAAAGCGACAAGATTTGGCGCTTCTGATTGGCTGATGTCCAGTCGCACCACCAGTCTCGTCGGCGGTCGCCCAGATTTAGTCGCTCGTGTGCGCCGCCCTTTAAGGCTGATTCATACTCCGTCCGGATTTTGCGCCGACTGTGATCAATTTCACTGCGTGTGCACATTCACGTCGTGGAAACCTGCGATCAGTTTCATGCGCTTGACGGTCCGCAAGCGAGTATGAATCAGCCCTCAAGCGGGTGATCCACTGACATATAAGACTAGAGGAGTGCATATCTAGGACTGCCTTCAAATACTTTTGATATAGATATTGGAATGCCGAAATGACAAATTTTGCTGAATTCCCTCTGTTCGAATATTAATTCACACCACTGTATATGTAATGTGGTGGTTGGAGTGAAATAAACAACTTGAAAACTTGAATAAACATCGCCAGCTGTCTGTTTATGTTGGAGTAACAACGTGTAGGATTTTGTTTTCACTTTCACCATGAAAACAAATCAATGTTTCAAGTCACGTTTCAACTCGGACACCATTTCCGCCAGTCTGGTTACCGGTACTTAGTATTTCCCAGGCCTACTCCAAGGGCCTGTAGGCCTGCACACGGGGAGCCAGGAACTGTGGCAAATCTATGCCTGTGAGAACCCAATAGGCAGATAGCTGTGGGCTCATATCAGAATCAGTCCGGTCACTTCATCACAGGTGGCGCTTATTGTTGATTCTCAAATTAATTGGTGTAATAAAGCACATTAAAATGCCTATGAAAAGACTGCCTGTAGGGTCCATTTAAACTGGTGTAAGGTTTTTCAGTGTTCCCCATCTGTGAGTGTTCCCTTCCTGTTGATTTGGGTTTAGAGTTCAAATTGTTAAATAGCCACAGAAAAACAGCAACCCAGTCGTTCACGTCATCGTTGTTATTGAACATATGCTATCTGACGGAAGCTGCACACGCNGCACCCGCTCCCGCCACCGAAACCGCGTCCGCAAACGTCTCGTGGAAAGCAGCCTAGCTGCATTTAGCTGACACGCGGAATGCGGATTGCGGAACGCGATCAGCGGAAAATGCAATGCATTTCGCATACAACATATCGCTTCCGCCGGGGATTCCGCATCCCTATACCGCACTCCGGATGTCTGGTAAACGCAGCTTTAGGCTTCCATTACATAGAAGTATACGGTATACGAAAACGCCGGTTAACAATGGCTTCACGGTCGTCAATACATTTGAAGCCCTTGTTAACCGGCCTTTTCGTATACCGTAATAAATGGAAGCGTGAAGCTACGTTTAGCTGACACGCGGAATGCGGATTGCGGAACGCAAAAGCGGAAAATGCAATGCATTTTCGCATACAACATATCGCTTCCGCCGGGGATTCCGCGTTGCTCTACCGCTTTCCGGATGTCTGGTAAACGAAGCTTTAAGCGGGTGATCCACTGTTGCGATTTTGACTTGAGACGGGGTTGCGTTCCCTTCCGATCACCTTATATGGCAATAGGAAGTCCTTATAAGGTAATCGTAAGGGATCGCAATCCCGTCTCAAGCCAAAATCGCAACAGTGGATCACCCGCTTTGCTCTCGCATCCGCTTTGCTCTCGCCCGCAAACGCCTCGTGTCTTTAGGTCTCGGGCCACTTGTGCAAACGCCTCGTGGAAAAGCAGCTTTAGTCAGCTGACAACCAAACCCGTCCACGTGATCCAGTAAAAGGTGAATGGGCAAAAACCTTTTTAGCAGTCAAGACATCGCGGCAGAGGGGCACGCATCAAAATGGAAACGGTTGGTCCAGTACTGGAGCGTGACCTGGAGCGGTTTTTTTAGCAAAGTAACACCAAAAATATATATTTTTGGTAATACCCAAGAGACATCGACCATGTTTGTCAAGGTATCGGTATGCGAGCTGTCCGTCCCTATCGGAGCGAAATCTTTCGAGGGATGTTGGATTATGTTGTAGGCCTACAGGCCTAATACAAAACTGGAGGAATTTTCCGTATACTTACCTTTCTAGTGAAGCTCACCGAAGTGCCTCCAGAGTGCCGTTACTGCGGTATTTGTAGGCATGTGTGGATGGGGCGTCATTCCGTTTGTTCACAGCCAATCACAGTATCAATAGTAAGTGACGTCATCACCGCTATTCATTCATTGGTTAGCGGATGCGGCAGGTGGGGTTGGCAGGAAGGTCCCAGAACATGCCACGTTCGCTGGGCCCATGGTATACTTCGCCAGCTGTCTCTTTATGTTGTAGTTACCTAACAACGTATAGATGTTTTTCTTTTCACTTTCACCAAAACAAAATAACAGGGGCGTAGCTAACGGGGCGAGGGGGCAAATGCTCCCCCCCCCCCCCCCAGCAAAAAGGGACAAAGCAAATTTTTCCTCTAAAAGGTCATTTTCCCTCTTCGAGCCAAGTTATTGTGGTGTCAGATGTCGGGAAAATGCATCTGAGAGGATGTAGATATTAATTCTTTTCTGGCGGGGAGGACCACAGACCCCTCCGACTTCGCCCTCCAGATTCAAGCAATTTTGCGCCCCTGGCCATAAAAACTAGCTACGCCCCTGAGTAACATATTTCAAGTCACGTTTCAACCTGGACACCATTTCCTCTAGTTTGCTGATTTCCCAGATCTAGTCCAAGGCCCTGTGACACAGGAAGCTAGGGACTGGAATCCTGCGAGACTAACATCTTAAAAGAATCCTATAGGCTGAGAGCTAGGCCTATTGGGCTCATATCAGTCCGGTCAATACTTTATCCGCAGGTGGCGCTAGCAACAACAACCTACGGAATGCCCGAAGTTAGATAAGTTACGAAAAGATTTCATTCCAAAATAATAGAACGCGTCCGAATGCCTTGAAATTTCATCAACTGGTTAACTCAACAAAGAAAAAAAATTAAAGACAGCTATTTTTATTACAAAAGGTCTTAGGGAATATGCTCTTCTTCCAAATTTCTTTTGACCTAGTCTCGGTATTACGTGTATTTAGACTCTTGCCACCTTGTGTCCAATGGTAGTGTAGATATGTTAGAAACTTTATTTTGTATTTTTGTATTCCTTATTTGCTTTTATTGTATCATAAATCCTCTATACAGTGGTGTGAATTAATATTCGAACAGAGGGAATTCAGCTTTTCATTAAAGGCAAAATTTATCCAATATCTATATCAAAAGTATTTGAAGTCAGTCCTAGAATGCACTCCTCTAGTCTGATATGTTTTCGCTAAATTCAGATACTGCATATCACGAGAATGGCGAAAATATCGAAATTTGACATTTCTTGAGATTTGCTGTTATCACATTTTGTCTGGATATTTTGTGGAATTTTTTCCCCTTTGAATGGGGGTATTACCTGCCAGCGTTTGGAAACAGAAGTTGATATCCATACACCTGTGATTCAAGTTTGATGTCTTTGATATTTTCCAATATGTCAAATTTCGATATTTCACTCACTCTCGTGATATCCAGCATCTGAATTCAGGGAAAACATATAAGACTAGAGGAGTGCATATCTAGGACTGCCTTCAAATACTTTTGATATAGATATTGGAATGCCGAAATGACAAATTTTGCTGAATTCCCTCTGTTCGAATATTAATTCACACCACTGTATATGTAATGTGGTGGTTGGAGTGAAATAAACAACTTGAAAACTTGAATACGGAATTTCACTCAAGTGTTGACGTTTATTGCAATACATTAGATTCTCATGCAAATCAATAGGTCGTTCTCAAATTGACGTAAACGAGAAAGATCTGCGCACTTCCGCCAAAATCACAACCACAACCTCGATCTGAAACTGAATGACGTGACGCAGACAACCCCACGACAGTGACGTCGAAGACATTGCGTTAGACATTGCTGAATCATGGATGGCGTCACGTCAGCTGGTTTCAGATCGAGGTTCTGGTTGAGATTTCGGGGGATGTGCGCAGATCGCCGAATTTGAGAACGGTCTATTGGTGTACATCAAAATGCCTATGAAAAAGGCTGCCTTTAAACCAGTGTAATATTTTTCAGTGTTCCCCGTCTGTGAGTGTTCCCTTTCTATTGTCTGACGGAATAAGCTGCGACTTGACAATAGGGCACACAAAGAGAAACATGTTGATCTATCCGCCTGTGTTTCCAAAACAACAAAGGGACACACTGACACACAGAAACACTGGCAAATATAACACTGCCTCAATATGCATCCGTGCCCTAACCCTCCCCATGCTTTTGATTAAACCTCTTATGTAGAAAAGCTTCAAAATTTTCGAGTCGTTATCCCTAGATGATAACATGTGATTTGTATGACACTTATCTGACCACTGTTCTCAGCGGAACATGTTCAGACAAAAGCTACATTGTCAGAGTAAATTTGAAGAGTGCCTAGAGGTTGTGCACAGCTGTGGAATATAAATCCCACAAACCAGGTGTTGTGGCAAGAATCTAAGTCCACTTGGCATCAAAGTCCGGTTTATTGTTCATTGGAGAGACCAGACAGATTCGAATAATGCTTTACAATAGCAGACAATTGAAGCCGGACTTGCATTCATTNCATTCGGCTCGGCCTCGTTCGGCCTCCTTCGGGTACTTCGGGATTTGTCGGGAGTCCGACTCGGCTGTATAACAATACGCGCCATCTTGAAACGGAAGTGGGTCCTCAGTTCCGGCGATTTACTAACCCATTCGTCCGCCGGATAGTGCCCAGGTGATGGTGTCTAGAATTACATGATATACGCATATTTTTTGAAAATTCATCATTGTATATATGAATTACTTAAAACTATAGATTTATGCGTACATAAGATCAAGAAAAGTATGATATTATGTTGCTGCTACGCATGCGCAGTACGTATTAAGTAGTGCTCCTAACGCGGATGAATGTCTATCCAAGATGGCGGTATTCTTCATACAGTAGAGATACTTTTCGTCTCGTCAGAAGTGAAACATCGAAAAAGTATCTCACAACGTAGAATGCGCGGGAGTGGAGCGGCACAGATTGGAACCAGTCTACTGTCGCGATTAAAACCTTCGATGCTTCATAGATGGCAACACTGCATAGGTCCGGCCAATCTAACCTGCTCGAGTGAATTCCGCTTACTCGGGTGACCGAGTCCAGTCGGTCAGTCCACTGAGCGTTGATTCACCGAGGAGAATAGGGAGGTTTCGCAAGCGCCCGGTTGGGCACAACGACGACGTGACGTCGTCGTATGGCCTAACCAGGGCGCTTGCGAAACCTCCCTATTGCTGTCGCCGGCGGCGTCGCGGGTAAGGGTAGGGACACACCTAAAGGTCCGTTTTAAATACAGAGCGCGACCCCGACTGCGACCGCGACCGCGACAGCCGCATCGGATTGATCAATTATAAAATAAATGGGAACGTTTATACACAACGCCACCGCGACCAAATTTTGGTCGCGCGACATGCCGCAGAGATTGCCTCCAGAGCGAATTTTTTGAAAATGTCGCGCGACACTTTTTTTGTAGTGTGAACTTATGCGATTGGGCGACGCATGCGTCAAAACCTTTGTTTGCGTGCAGTGCGGTGGAAAATAACAAAGGCGTTGCCGCATGCGTCACTAGAATCGCGTTAGGTGTGTCCGTACCGTAAAGGTCTCGGGCCACTTGTGCGTTTTGCGCTGCGTGATGCGTCAAATCTTTTGTTAGGAAGCAGAACGGCGGCGGGAAAATAACAAAAGTTTTGACGCATCACGCAGCGCAAAACGCACAAGTGGCCCGAGACCTTTAGGCGCCACCGCTGTGGGACTTGTGGCATTTAACTTTTTGTCAGAATAATTTTAGGTTGAACACCTGATCACGCGAAAAAAGAGCTTGCAGCGCGAACTGGCGAGTGCTAGTTTAATAGTTGCGGCCCGAATTTCTTGGTCTCATATAAAGCAGGGCCGGATCCAGGGTACCTGCGGTGCCTCCCCGGGGAAAATTTGAAAAATCAAAGCTCTGAGATGCGATTTCCCAGCATCTTAGACATGAAATACTAGACGATTTCCAAAAAAGCAGTAAAAATATCATTGCCCCTCAAAAAATGGGGGGGGGGGCACGTGCCCCATGTGCACCCCCTGTGGATCCGGGCCTGTAAAGAACACAAGTGCTGGACGTCGGCCCAGCCAGCCTAGGCCAAGGGGTGTGGTCACGTGGTGGTAAAATTTTTGGTGCGGAGGGCGATCTCTAACTTACGGAGAATGAGTGATGTGCTTGGTGTGGTAGTTTTTTTGCGCTTCACAAGAAAAAATGGTCACAGCCTGAAAAAGAGGGCGCTCTTGAATCCGCGCACTTAACTATAAGCACTTTGTTAACAGATCTGACTCATCATTAAGCTCATTCAGACCCGTGAACACCCTTCCCGCATTCACATTGGTTGATTCACAAGGTCAGGGGACAGTCATTCAACCTGAATGGGACACGCCCATTCCGAGGTATACCGAATGAAAGAACGCCAAATATGGCACTGTGGGATTAATCAATCGCCATATTGGATGTACACAAAGTCGGTTGAAAACGAGCAAGTGGTCTCGATTTTCGGTGAATACAAACACTATTTTATCTACATCTCTGGAGTATAAACCGTTACCATGGATATATTACATATCTCTGTCATCTTTTTCACAGTTTTGTACATAAATGGTAAGTTTTGTATACTGTGGACGGTTGTTTTTTGGGGCATCACCACTTTGGTCAAAAGTTTTGTTTTTTGTCCCCATCGGTGCACGGCCATCGTGACAATGTACCGTACATGAATGCATGTAAATGCGACAGCGTGCACTGGTGCACGGGGCACGTCATGCACGTACACACTCACAACAGCCCAGTAGGCCCCTATGTAGACATGAAGCCCCCCGGCCCTGACGCTGAAGCCCTAGGCCTAGGTTAGGTAGGGCGTGAGTGAGGCCCTAGGGCCGCCTATAACTGGCTATTATAAGCAAGGCTCAGCTAACTCGTGCCTCTCTTCCATTCTATTCTATTTTTCTATTCTTCCTCCCTCTTCTTGCTCTTGTGCTCTTTTAGCTAGGCCTTCTTTAGGCCTTACTTAAGCCTAGCTTTGTCTGTGTTGTCTAGTCTAAGGTTAGGCCTAGGCCTAGGCCTATAGGTTACATAGGTAGGCCTAGTCTCTGTGAGGTTGAGATTGAATCCTTAGAATCACTGTACCGGAACTGGTAGGCTAGGCCTACCTGGTCACTCATGCCCCCACGCCCCCTCCCTGGCCCAAAAAAAAGGTCACTGATTTATGGAAGAAGCCACATCAATCGAACAATATTTAGAATTTTCATTGTAATGAGTGCCATGGACAGTAAGTAGGCCCCTAGGCCTATCCTGCTAACGTCACTTTCGATCGATCGAGGAGAGTCTAAAGTTTTCCCATATTAAATTTTGATTTCAAAATTACCATGACTTTCGTTGTACCTATGGTTTTGCTCAAAATGTGATATGAAGGTCGGCCGAGGTTGGCCTCACTTATAATTGCTTTTCTCTTCTTTGTCATTTCAGGGGTTCACTCCGAAATAACTTCAGCAACGTTCTCTGTTAAAGGGACGATTCCAAATCTCCCCAACACCAGTGGAGTTACTGTGAGGGTTAGCCCAGGTCGCACTGAAAATTATATTGATATGATATGTACATTCAATGAACCACCAACCACTGCAAATGTTGGTTCCCTCACATTTTCTCAAGGTCGAAACCCCGGAACTAACATATATCAACTTCGTATTGCACCAAAAGTTGAGACAATATTTTTTGATCCATTTAAGACACCACAGCGGATCAAACCACCGGCACAAAATTTTGAAGGTTTTTCTTCTAAGATCCAAGTAAACATCTTACTTACTGATCAGAATGATTATAGGTGTCAAGTGATAAAGCAAGATTTTACGAGTGTCACCGCAAAATACGTGAAGATAAATGTTGTAGGTAAGTTCCATGTGTAAACCTGAGCGTGATTCTGATCAACAAGCTTTCAATTACATCATGCATGTTTGTTAGTACATGTAACTGTTGTCTTCAGTAAATCGGAAAGTCGTCTCCGAATATTTCGGAGACGCCGATTTATTGTATACTGTGTGTCGTTTTTGTGCTGTTTTTTGGATAATTGGTGTCTTCCAAACATTGTGACGTCCCTTGCAGCAACAGTGTGGAGACACTAATTACTACTGTACTTAGGCTAATTTTGCATTAATTGGCAGCGTTTCTTTTATTGGATGGTAGACGTTCTTGATCAATAAATAAATGACAGTGAAAACCTGAAGTGAGATGAGGTTTTTTATTGAGAGCATACATGTATCGCTTACTTGCAAGTGTAATCATGCCTTCTGCAAGTGCAAGTGCATTGTTAAGTTCATAATACTTCTTCACGCATGTTTTGTGTTTGTGTCAATCTTACCTGCGATGTCTCTTAGGTTTACCCGGTCGGCCAACACTGAGTGCAAACCCCGGCCCCCTCATCGCTGGTCAGAAACTCACCCTGACATGCAGTGCAAATGTCGGAAAGCCAAAGGGTCAGCTGACATGGTACAGACAGTCGGCCTCGGCAGGATCTCGGACTGTAGTTACGAAGAATGCCACCGCACAGGATATCACCAATGCCGATGGCTCGTTCACTGTGACGGAGACGGTTATCGTCGACGCGATGTCTTATCTCGACAACGGAGCAAAGTATACATGTGAAGCGAAAAATGCTGCCTTGACGCCAAGTGAAGATAGACTGAAGACCACATTGACATTGGATGTCAAATGTGAGTATGGCACAATCAGCCGTTTGTTCCTTGCTACCCTTTGATCTTGTCGTCTGTCGGAAGAGGTTCTTCACGTGACGGTCACATTTCCATGATGATACGATGCCGCCATATTGGCTGTCAAAATGGCAAGCAGCATGAACATAGCGTCATCACACAGATTGTGACGTCAAAATGTCATGATGTGACAGTTTTGATGCCGTCGCCGGTCATTTGACAACCAACAATAACATGACCGATGCAGTCATGTGACCGTTGTGACGTCAGTGAAGAATCTTTATTTGTAGAATAGAATGTTCATCCTTTCATTGTACATAGATTTTCCTTGTGGCATATTGTTGTCAGGCCTTTCCGTTTGACGGGCGCTAAAATGTGCATGTGCCTCGCAAACAATGCTAATAGAAATTCTATTGTTTGCAAGGCGCATGCACATTTTCGTGCCCGTCAAACGGAAAGGCCTGGTTGTATAGCTTACTCAAGCTTGGGATCTTGTACACTTCAACTTTTTCACTCTGCATGTATATTATGAATGACAGAATGTGCGAATTTTCTTACAGACCAAGTTCGCGACATCAAGGTATCAAATACTGCACAGCCGCATTATCCCGGCCGTGTTTTCACGTGCACGGCTGATGGTAACCCGGCGGCAAACATCACATGGACCAAAGTGAACGGAACGCAAGATCTACAAACTAATGGCGCCACACTGACGATACCAGATGGCGCTACGGTGGAGTCCCTCTTTTATAAATGCACCGCTTCGAACACCGTCACTTCATCTCAGGTGCAGATTGATTACGTCCTGAACGTGAATATAACGGGTAAGTACTGATCACAAATCATGTAGCATTATTTTTCGACTGACCATCACTGTCCATAGTAGGGAGTCGTCCACATACTACAGCAAATGGCAGAGCATGAGATATGAAATATCAGTCAGCCAAACATTTCAATATTTTATCCTGCTGTTCTGTCCAGCTCGCAGGGTAGTATATTTGAATTATAGGAATTTTTTCTTTTCGTCACAGTTCATTTATTGCTAATTCTGGGCTACATGTACAGTATGATTTAAAACATTGATTGCATTTTCTATGAACCGTTGATGAAAGGGCGTCGATTGATCGAATTGCTTCACTCAATGGAGCAGGATAATCAATAGAATATTTTAGCAGAGAGAGTTCTTTGGATTTTTTATCGGGTAACATGCGTTCCATGCTGGAATATTTTTTGCAGTTTCTTTCTAAAGGCACCACTGTATGTGAGAGTTTTCTCATGTAAGTTGGCTCTCTATGGGCAACTTGGCCGTGATAAATATGGGCAGTCGTGTGTGTCATTGGTCTGTCTGAACGTACATGTAAGTCGTAAGGAGGCCAACAATGGTGAATTGCCCATTGAGAGCCAACTCGCACGAAAAAACTCTAAGGTGCTCCACCGTGGAGGAACGCCATTTGAGGCTCAAAGGATACTTCACAGGATCACTCCTGACATGCTGAGCCACGAGACTTCACAATGTTACAAAACTGACGGAGCAACTTGTGATAATTTCTGGCGCATACTCCCCCGAATGTCAGCGGGCTACATTATCTCATTTTCCTAAACATTGCCATCACTCCATCAGACTTTAAACGTTCGTCTGGGCAGTACGGATGTACCATTACCATCCAGTGTTTTCAAATCATTTCATTATTCACAGCAGCATGAGTAGAATTTGTTATGTTCGTTTGGTTTGCTATTGACGGCTGAAACATCTGTCCTGAAGTGCCGAATTCGTTTCTGATTTCAGGCCACACGTATGTGCTGAGTTCATAATCATAGTATTCACATACTGCTGTGGCTGGCCCAGATCAAAAACTTGCAGTAGACGTGATCGTATCTAAAGCCAGCCATACATCACACTCGCGACTGCTGGGCACAGCTTGTCGCCACTGAGCTACCGGGTGACGGAGAGGAACTAGCTGAAACTGGACGCAACCGATCAGTCACCAGAAACGGTCGATGTCCGCATCCTTGCGACTCGCTGGAACCGAGATCTTGCCAGTCACTGCGAGTTGCACATGTTGCACTTTCTAGCAGCTAGTTGTATCCAGTTTTACGTGGGCTGCGACTAACTCAACTGTGCCAGTTTTCTGAACGAAACCAAGTCTCAACGCCCCGGATGCAGAGCTGCTGCCAGTCGCTGGGTCGATGTACATGGTCAGGACATTATGACTGATTGGATGCTCCTAGTTTAAATTCCGATTTGCTGAATTTGCACTGTGTGCGCAGCACGCACATCGCCAGCAACTGATCGGATCAGTTGCTTCCAGTCGCAAGTGCGATGTACTCTACTCTAGGCTTTACCTTGTGTCTTCAGGACAGAGTGTGACTTCTTTCTATTGCCTCTACTGTACTAACTCTAGTTGTTATTGCATGCGAATTTAGATCGGCCAGTTTCGACAACAACGACAACAGGTGAGATCGGTCTCTATGTTAGGCTAGAGATGGCGTGACGTGTTGTGCCAGCGAACGAAAGACGTGAAAAGCTCGTGTTAGATTTTACTCCTTCAGATAGCATGTTGTCGAAAATGAAAATTTCAGGACTTCATCATGTTCATGTTGCGTTGCTGGTTATGATGATTATACTGCATTGTATACGTGGGTTTTATCTGTGATCAGTACTGTAGTAAAGTAAGGCGTTCTAGAAATTGGGGGGTCAGACTCGGAGGTGAAGTCCTGATGTTTCCTACTGTGCTGGAGTACATCTGTTAGATTCCTGAAGCAGCGGCCGTGACCGCACAGACTTTTAGTTTTTCGCCTCATTTACTAAAGCATGCCCATATTTTGTTGTACTCCACCTACATGTAGGACACTTTGCATGTTGTGCATGTATCTGTGGTCTGGTCAAGTTGGGTTACCTACGCTACGGGAAGTCCCTTCCAGTCAAAAAACACCGAAGGCTTGCTTTTACAACAGCATTTTCTGCCGCGTCTTGCACTGAACGTTGCGGTTTTCACGAGATCTACAGTGGTCCAGCCAGATATTTTGCATATTATTCCAACTTGTGAAAACTGTGCCACTCACACTATGTCACAGCAAACCGCAGTGGAAAACGCTAAGCGAAAAAACAGGGCTTGAGTCATGGTGGCGGCGTGCCGGCAAGAACAGACCGGTCTGGCTTTACATCCTGGATGGTCACTCCACAACATAACGGCTTAGGAAAGGGCTTATTTGCTTCCACGCTTTGAACCCATTTGTTAACCATTCTATTTCCAGTATTCGGCGGTCCTCACTGAAAATGCAGCCTCCTCTTGACCAGATTCACAATTTGCATGTTTTTATCCGATTATTGCATCATTTCTCCGTTACAGCGCGCCCGACGACACCAGTGCCACCAACTTCGTTACCAACGACAACATCAGCAACGAAATCACCACCATGTGAGATTATGCGTGTTTTAGTGTTTTAGTCCGTCCTAATCTATCACACCAGCACACGGCACGATCTGCTCCTTTGTCAAGTTTGACAGTTTGAAATTGAAGATTTCTTGGGAATGATTGGTCGTAGCCTTCTCAGCAACTTTTGGAGTGGTGGGAGGCTTTCAAACGGAGTAGAAGACAAAACGGTGCGACTATTGCCTGAAGAGGTTCTTCACCTGACCTCACATTTCCATGACGACACGATGCCGCCATATTGGACATAAAAATGTCAAGTTGGGCATACAAATATGCTGTGACGTCACGATATGTGTGTGTTGACGCAGTGTTCATTGAACACTGCGTCAACACACACATATCGTGACGTCAAAATGTCATGATGTGACAGTTTTGGCATTATCGCCAGCCATTTGACGGCCAACATGAGTGATTCTTTGCAGTCAGATGGCCCTTGTGACATCAGTGAAAAAACTCTGTAGGAGGCGAAATCACCGCCTGCCAGCTCTTACTGAGAAGGCTGGATCAATAGACGGTGGACAGTCAGTCCATAAGTGTGGTTTGGTGAAGCAAGTCTAGCAGCGCCGTTGGAACATACTGTCAAACTTGACAAGGGGTAAAGACTTTGAATTCTTGGAGGTGGTTCTTCTTGCTTCTTGGTATGGTCTTGCCACCGTACGCTATCCTTGGCGGTGGACTAGGCTGCTAACTGTGCTTTGATTAAGAATGCAGTGCTTCCGGAGTGTCATACATTCATGGTCTCAGAGGTCAAATGCATAGACTTGTCATATGTTACATGTCTTAGGGCCCATTTCCACCAGCATATGGCGTCAGCGTCGGCAGTAACATCGGCGTCGGTGTTCGAATCACTTCTGTGTCGAGTCCATGTAACCATGTTTCCACCGCAATTTCGTGTCAGCGTCGAAGTGCGGTAGAAACAGTCAATGGACTCAATATAGATAGAAGTGATTCGGACGCTGATGTTCTGCCAACGCCGGCCCCATATGCTGGTGGAAACGGGCCCTTACATGTAGCACAACTCATCTCCCTGATATGTCTGGGATGTGTTGTTGTGACCCTCTGGTAGCACTGTACAATCTATCCCAGATTATCTATCAGAACGTGACATTTTTACATTGTACCTCAAAACAAAAGTAATTGAAATGGCTGTATTTGCATGCGTTGTAACGGCAAGTTTCCATCATTGTCAACGGCCAAAATACATGTACAGTTTTGTGTACCAACTTGGAAAGCCATCAACGAAAATGCATCCTTCCACAGCAGGGCGTAGGTCTCGTTCCTCTTCATACACTCGCACACAAATCGTGATGGATGACGAGGAGCGAGGTAGTAAAAACCCCTGCTATGGGAGAATGACGAAAATTGCGTCAACCTGTTTCAGTTGAAAACCTTGGCAAATTTGAAATGCGTTCAAATACAGCCGTTTCTTACTTCCTCTTCTCTTATAGTCTGGTTTTCATGCTTTGGTGTTGGGTACTTGACATCGACACACTCGTTCGTTCATGATTCATTCGTGTTTACACCACATAAACCTTCATCTTCCGTCAGGTCCATGTGAGAGTAACGTTTCTTGTCCAATAACATGCTACGTTAAAAATCGTTCTTGGATTGTGACTCATGTTCCCCTGCGAAATTGCCACCAGCACGTCCTGGAAAATATTGTTCCTTGCACCCAGAGAAGAGCTTAGTTTGTTCCTCGCTTTTTTACTGCTGGGGGATGAGCACAATTTTACCTAAATATGCACAATATTTTTGGGAGGTGGGTGGGAAGCAGGGTCCTATACTTTTGGGAGTAGTGAGAACTCTGCAACAAGGAAGACCACTGACAACTGAACTAGGCCCGACTTAATTGTGGAACAGGCAACTTTCACATTTTCATGAAACGGAGATACTACGTATAAGGCCAAGCTCAGAGCTCAAAGGCTAACCTATCACAGGGATGGCGACATTGAAGACGATGCCGTGGATTATTTTGCTCTTTGACTTGGTATACATCTGAGATAGCGTGGAGAAGGATGCAGTAGTCGATCAAAATGTCGGCCTCACACTTCGCTCGGTCCACAGTTTGCTTGTTGGAGTCGTACATATCACTGCATGATGCTGATTCGATAGACTTATCTTCTTCGATTAATTATGTTATCAGTCATAATTCCACACCGGTATCGGTCTGTCCCTGCCTTATCAACCTGGACATACCAATTTATGATTGTGTTTACCTGAGGGTGATACTGATATCAGATTCTAGTCTGCAGGGTCCTGGGGTGAAATACATGTATGGCATTCTGGTCTGGTCAGCAACTGCACGGCATAGCAGACCTTCAGGCAGGGTTTATGTTCATTATGCCACGCCAGTTGAGTTTCGACGACGCCATCTGGTGACGACATCTAACCTTGTGCCACCGAAGTCTAAAACCTGCCTGTAGGACCAGGAGTGGGGCAATGTAGTCTCACTAAAACTCCTTATCCCTGGTTTCCCCTGCACACTTCAGTAACGTGAGGTCCACTCTGCTATAGTATAAAATGCATGTTGGGGGAGAGCCAGGTGACAATAGGACTTCATATCATAATAAAATTGGCCGTTGGCCCAGATTTTGTTTACTTTCCAACGAAAGGGCCTCTTGGTCTGCCAGTATTTGGGTGACTCACGTATTTCTGGGACAATTCATTCAACGAAATAGGCCAACAGGCTCCTAGACATACAAAAGGATAGAGTTGTTCTTTTTAGATGACGATGCCAACCAAAATATAGGCCTACAGCGCCCTCTGTAGCACACGAGGGGGTGTGACTGGGGATTGAACCCGGGACCTCAGAGGTGACAGGCACAGACGTTCCCACTTCGCCACTGTGGCAGCGGGATATTTGTGGCCGTGTGTTCCAGCAGTTGATAGTCCCCTCTGTTGCAACCAGTACATTATTAAAAACATGCTTTATGTGAAATGCATTCAAGGTTATTACATCAAAATAACATTCATAAACATATCATACATTTTATTTACTCGCTGGTCATAATTATTCACCCATTTTGTGGCGATTTAGTTGTCATAGGAACAGATGGTGCAGCTATAACCACGAGCTGTTCCCAATGACAGAATTCAAAAGTGATATTCTGTTTGGTGTTGCTTTTTGTATGGGTCACTCAGCCTAATGAGCCCTCCACAAAAACTGATGGTTGTGGACCCCACTTTTGGTTACCTGATGTTTGTTTTGCCTTGAACTGTTTGAAATCAGTGCAAATGTTGGTTATGTGTCCATTTTCTGTTCCCGCTGCTGAGGCTGTCATGGCTGTGGGAAACAACATTTGATTCTTGATTGGTCAGTCAGTTATGCTCTAGTGCATAACGACTACATTGTGGACCATGTCATCCTCCCGTAGCAGGGTTTTGGTCTCACCCTCTTCATACACTCGCACACAAAGTGAGTGGATGAAGAGGAGGGAGGTACAAACCCCTGCTGTGGGAGGATGGGATCATGTTGGCTGCAAGACGCTGCTCAGCTGAAACTGACCATACTGACTTAGACTCCATCACTGTTGGATGGGGGGGGGGGTTCTTGGGGTGTGGCCTCTTCTACACTATGGTGCATCATGCTGGCTGCAAGAGTATACTAACAGCCGTCAAACTGAGTAGGCTTCTTCGGAGTTGGCTACGTGGGGGGGGGGGNGGGGGGGGGGGGGGGGGGGGGGTCCTCACAGCTTGGCCTCTTCTCAGTCTCCACCTATTCTCAGCAACACGGGAATAATTTTTGACGTCAGTTGGATGCGTTATAAAGAAATCTCGCCCACTCGATGAGAATTAATGGCCTATTACAGATCTCTATCTGTTATTACCACCAAGTACTTCCATTATTTGATTGGTTTCGAAGTTCAGATCTAATTAATCTGTGTCAAGAAAAACCACGACTCAGTCTCAAAAAACCCGCTGCTTATTACATGTATAATGATGGTCTATTGTGCCAAATTGTTCATGCGTTTAAAATGTGCACATTTTGTAACGAATCTGAATCTGATTGCTTTCGATATTTCCACTTCCTTGCCCTGGAGCCAAGGTGGTATAGTGTCCTTGGTGTGAAGGCCAGCCAGGAGGTCTTGGGGTCATATTTCCACCTCCTTGCCCTGGAGCCAAGGTGGTATAGTGTCCTTGGTGTGAAGGCCAGCCAGGAGGTCTTTGGGTCATATTTCCACCTCCTTGCCCTGGAGCCGAAGTGGTATAGTGTCCTTGGTGTGAACGGCAGTTGGGAGGTCTTGGGATCATAAACCAACTGNCGCCATACAGCATAGGGTTATGCCGCAACCGCCCCACATTGACAGAAGGCTGTGGAGAACACTGAGGCCATTGACACTAAGAGATACATGTATGTCATCAATCTATTTTTGATGTCATCCACTCTGAATCCTAAATCCGTGGCCCGTACCCCACAAGCCTTGATACCTGGCCTCCTACCCCTGACCTCTAAAATCTTTTCGTAATCCTAACCCTAACCCCTGACCCTTACAGGCAGTCATTACCCTAGACACTGGGTACCCTGTTCCATAGGATAAGATGACATTTACATCGTTTACGCCAATACTAGTAACCTGTGTCCCTGGGGACCTTGTCAAAACTTGGACAAAGGTACCAGTACTTTACAACCTGTGTAAAATGAGTCACTCTCATTACGTCAATCTAGCTGAGGTCACTGGGACTCCCTACAGATACAATTTTATCACAGACTGATATGTGAAGTGAACGTGAACCCCAAACTTTCTATCTGTAAGTGGGCCACGAAATCAATTCGGAACTGCAAGTTCAGTGTATGCAAAATCAATACGTTAGTATGTCCTCATCAAACGCAACAACTTTTACTATGTTTGTGCCAGCGCACCTGTTCGATATGTCTCACCATAAATATACGAGTGATATGAGTCATCAATGGGTTGTGCTTTATCTGAGCCTGTGTTTGCGAACGACGGGTTTTCCTTCATATGGGACATTTTATCATTACATGTCTTGCGGGGTATGACACAGAACATGCATGACAAAAAACCAGGAAACAGGATGGGAAGTCCTGCATGCTTGTCGGTGAATTTTAAATTGCTTGGGGACTGTGTATTGTCTAGCCCAACATTGATTGCTCAATGTATGCAATGCACGTGGAACTTCTACAGTTTTGTACAGGGTCACGGGTGGTGGGGAAAAACTAGCCTCAAACAATGGGTAGACAATGGAATTACTGCTAATCCGTTTTTCTGAGCAGCCCAGTGGTTTAAAATTTTGTGGTACCCTTTGAACCTCGTGGTGTTTTGGATTGTAAAACCCACCTGTTGTTCAGGTTGATCTTTTTAGGGGTGTTGCACTCTTCTTGGACTAAAGGTGGCTATCCACGTGAGAGTTAATCACACGAGTTGGCTCTCTATGGGCAACTCGTCTTGAAGTAATCCCACAAGCAGCACCCCCCCCCCCCCC
>NMRB01000778.1:216125-250384 GCA_002633025.1 Notospermus geniculatus | reverse complement strand
CCCCCCCCCCCCCCCCCCAAGATTGCCAACATCCTGCGCAAGATTGCCAACATCCTGCAGGCACACCGCAATAGTGCCTGGGCAAGTGGGCTCTATATTTGTACCAATTAGAAAAGAATGAGCCGAACCAAATCTCAAAGAGCACGAGCACGTTTGAACTTCTAGGTCTGCCCGGAGCCTCCTGCTCCTGACCTGATTATGAATCAGCCTAATATCCGCTGAACATGGTTATATCTGAGCGGACAAAAGCCCCTACAATAATGAGCAACATAAATTATTCTACATGAATGCTGTTTTGATGCCCGTGGACTTTTATTGTGATCAATTTGAAATGTTTTGGATGTAGAACATGAAGGCAAGAGGCAGGTCGGCTCGGGCCATAACATAGTTAGGCCTTCATGTGGATCATAATAAACTTGATCACACTTCGCAGGCGTGTTAAAGGGGCAATGAAAAGGCATCACTTTCTGCCCTGATAGCCGAGTGGTTATCACGTCCACTTAGCAAGTGGCAGGTCCTCGGTTTGAATCCAGCCTGTTATTTCATCCCTGGCTCTTCATGTCCGTCGCATGGGACAGTAAGCCGTGGTGCCTTGTACCTTGTTCCTTTGCAAGGCAAGTAAAAGACCCCATCCAAGTGAGGAACATGAGTAGCGTGAACACGAGACGTCGCTCACAACGCCTCCCAGTGGCAGTAGTTCTGCAGGTTCGACGTTGACGGCGTGTCCGACATCGACTCGATGCTCTACGAGGTCAAAAACTACGAAGTTAGAAAAGTTTACTTTTGGATCACATGGTGTGAATGTTGTATGAAAACAGAACAAATTCCTCATGTCAACAACAGAACCATTAACTAATCAATGTTTTGTGTTCACAATTTAACCTCTCACAGCTTTTGTTTGTTTGGTTAAGTCACAGTAATTAGCAGCAATTGGGAAGTAATGTTCTGGCATTAACGTGCTCGTGTCTGCGGTGGTGGGGGGGTATGGCTAGTGTTTCTGATCATGATGGGAGAATAGGGCCCTAGTCTCTCTCCATCCAGTTCTCTGCATTCCAGTTGTCATGTATCGGGTTGTAAATACAATAAGGTGAATTGAGTACTTGTTCTGGTGCAGAGAATGGCCACGTTCAATCTTCAAGCAAATATAACTACCGTCAATTGATTACAATTAATTATCACGGAACGTTAATTAAAAATATTATCAATTAACGAGGCAATCTACATCCGCCTCTCATTTATATCTCGCTTCTCATTGTCTATCGGTAATGACCAGAATGATCATGATCTCTGATACTTGTGTGTAATTGAGTAGCCTCTTGTTTTGTGGCCTAGATTGGTCACAATTGAGTAATTGTTTCAGTAGATACTTGTCTGAGAGCATATGTAATCTGTGGTTCATAAAAATATGCCCTAAGTACAGTGAACCTGAAGAGGACGTCATCGGGACCGAGTGATAACGTCCTTAAGGTGCTTACAGATCGACATTGTGTCTTGAAGCAACTCGCGGCAACTAGCTTTCCGGCGATGGAAGCAACTTGGAGTGACTGATCAGTTGCTGATTTTGTCGACCTGAGGGCGCTTGCGTCCCTGAGCAACTGCCAGATCCGCTAGTTGTCGCGAGTTGCCCATGTTCTACTTTTCGGCGACTTGTCTCCAGTTCCACTCAGATCCGTCGACCTGCGCCTGCTGTTCGAGGTAACTGCCAGTTGCTCCGAGTTCCGCTCAATCGCTGAAATGTCGACCTGTGCGTGGTGGATTTTTGATCTGCGACGGATCGGTCGAGTTGCTTCAAGATGCAATATTATGCACTCAAATGTTCTTGGCCAATCATGTGCAGCAGATTGCATCACATCGTATCGACCTGTCGGCACCTTTAGAGCGGTGTCCGGAGGTCAAAATGAATCTCTATGGGCCGAGTTGTCCAGGGCCAACTCACGTCCGAAGACTCGCACGTGGAGCAACGCTTTCAGCCAACGTTTTCTACATCAATCCAGGAACTGGATCTCAGTCCTGGTCGTAGAACAACCCTCCAAGCGATCCCGTTGTCCTGCGTAATCATAACTCGGTCAACCGAACCTGTAACACAATCCAAACCATCTTCCTGTACAAGTTTATCCAAACCTGATACAATCTTCATCAAATTTGTTCCATTGTTCTTGTAACAACATAGTTAGCATGCCTCATTAATGACTGCATGGAGAAGGAATGTCCTGCCTTTGTTTCTTAAAGCAAGGCCTCGCCATTTTAATGACGCGTTTTACGGCAATTTGTGGCTGCGTTGATGGTTTTGTCAAAAGTGGCTGTTCATTTTCATCACTTGAGGAATCTGATTTGTGATCCTTGGGAAAACGGAAAAAGCTATGCACTTGCAAATTGCAGGGATTATTTGTTGTGCTGTACAGAATAATCGCTGCAACTTGCAGCTTGATAGCTTTCTCCATTTTCTCAAGGATCACGACTCAGATTACTCAACTGACGAAAATGAACACCCCCTTTGTGGTGAATTTGTTTCTGTGGGACGAAAACCTCAATGAATGCATCTCTGTGATTGCCAGAGGCTGGGGTTTCCTCCTGCATTCGAGGAACATGGCAGTTTGAAGTTGGCCGACAGGCTGCAAAGGGACAGAGAAATAGGAAGAAAGTCCCCACTGCAGTGTAACACCCCTGTTGGGTGGACTGGTCCTAGGCCCTTCTGCCAAGCGTCCTGTGAGTGGGCCTACAAGAGATTTTATACTCTGTTGGTAATAGGGGTTATTTATAAATTCTTTGTATTTGAAGGGCTGTTGTGGATTTAAACCTTGCAAACAACGACAGTTCAACACTTAGAATAATGATACATATAATATTATTATGGGTGAATGTGTAATATTATTATGTATGAATGTGGACATTTTACGGTTTACAAATCGAGAGGGTGATTAAACTTTCACTTGTTATAATGTTATACTTTCACAGTTCTGTCTGAACGAGGGACAGCGGTTCATAACTCGAGCATGAGTGTCAGAACAAGGGCACAGTAGAAGTACCTATAACTGGGGGGTTCATAACTGGAGCCCAGCCAGCAAGTTTGACCATGCCTTGTCAATATGCAGCTAACAAAGTCTCAGTTACAATTTGGGTGACTCTTCGACCTCCATAAAATTGGGTGTTGGAAGACCTCAGAGTTCAATATAACCTATCTTTAAAAAAAGGTTTGGTTTATAGTCTGATATCAACTACGGTAGAGGTTCTCATCCGACTTTACACTTTAACCCCAGTCTATCCTGAAACCTTTCAGTAGAACTCAGGTGAGCTGCTCATTCAGCACTACAATCTGAGCATTTCCGACCGGTACCCATTTATACACCTGGGTGGAAAGAGGCAAAGAGACTTGCCCAAAGTCTTACGCCCAGTGGTATATTCGAACCCTGGATCCTCTGACCGCTAGTCGGAGACCCGCCGAATCACTACACCACTGGGCCGCCATCTTCAAGTGCAGTGACGGCCATAGGCTTGGACCTACATGTAACTAGTACTTGTTTGTCCTACACATATTTCCACCATGCGTCTACCCCTTGTGAATACATGTATCATGGCAATATCCGTTGTTCGGCATGAAAAGGGTGTTTGGTAACCCTTTGTCTGGGGAAGACTGCTGCAGTGCCTGGTTAACAAATGCTCGTCGGCTGTGTCCCCTGACAAACGCTTGCATGATGTGTCAGGACAGGTGTCTGTGTGTCATGGACTCTGGGCGTGTGGCGGTATGAGTCACACCTGTAAAGCAGATAATAATGCTGCTTTATGATAATGCAGTTGTAAATCTTCGTAGGAATTAGCATGATACACAGGTAGCCATTGTAGAATGCTGCAAACCTGGGTTGATTGCCATTTAATCTCCTCTGCATAGATGGATGGTAATTCCGGGGGGAGGGGGAGGGGATGCCTACCTTTTCCCTGGATCTCCCCCGGAATTGAAAGTGTCCGCATTGTGTAAAGTGTAAAATTCTGTCCAGAAACAATCTGTCTGTATACGTATGTCCATCTCTTGTCTGTGTGAAATAACAAAATCATGACGTACATGTACCAAAATTCATGCGATATTTTTGGGGTAGGTATAAAAAAACCAATGTTGGATCATAGCATTCATGTTGTATGCGGAGAGTTCTCTTACTTACCCTCCTTGGGTTGTTTTGGAGTGCTAACGGCTGTTTCGCACTCCATCCCATGATGCACTGCTTCATCTGAAAGATGTTGATTTCGGCTGCTGTTTGCCCCGCATGTAAATAAACCTCGTCCCTAATGCTTTTGAATCTTTTTCTTCCCCATCATCAGCTGTGCCAGACCCTGGTCCCGTGAAGGGAGGTAAGTGACGTGTGCGTGGGCTTGTCGGCCCGACACCAAGACTGTTAACAAGTATCAAGGACTGTGATCTCAGCTGATGTGCCTAGGGGTCTCAAATGTTTTGGGAGTCGGGGTAGGCCTACTACTTGATGTAGGCCCTATCAGAATGACCGTCCAACCCTCCCAGTAGCACTGGGGGTAGGCCCTGCCCACTCCATTCTGAGGTAATCGGGGGTTCTTAGCACTCGCTCCCTTCGTCATATTTATGGGCCTTGTAACAAAAAGGGAGCCAGGGGCGAGGGCTAGAATCACTGTTTAGCAAATGCTTTTACTTCAAATTTTGCAGTAAATTTTATACATTGGATATTGATGTGCAAATCAAGTAAAAGCATTTGCTGACTTACATTGTTTCTCAGGCTACTAAAATGCCATCTGTGGGCAGTCAGAGGTACCGGGTACTAAATATTTGACAAGAAAGACTAAATTTTCATGCATGCTTTGCCAGCTGAGGTCACAGTTCCATTTTGACATTAACAAAGCATAGTTTCTCTCTACACCATGATTCGCACTGCATAATCATGCCTCGCTTATTTAGTTCACGTTTTCAGAACGATGCTTCTGTTGTTGCGTTAACATTTTTAAAACATTTGTGACCCACTCCAGCAAAACTAGGTGCTTGTTGCAGGTGATCATCACTGGTCATCAATTTACTCAACTATTATCACTGCTGTCCACTACTGTTGTAAACCTGCAGAGACGTACATTTCTGCTTTTGTGTTGTAAGGCCGTTAACCCTTTCCTGATCTCCTCCGTTGTGTCATGTGCCAACTTTTGCTGGAGCGTGTCACATTTGATCTTACACACCCCACCAACCTCATTAAAAAAGAATGACGTCATGCGTAAAAATTAGCATATTTTTTAGGGTCAAGACCATCAGAGCTCCCGCTGTTCCTGCAGTGCCAAGATTACTTCAGCTCATGGGTGGTGCAAACCCTTGTCACATCATATGAGATTAAATTTGCAAAATGAAAACAGGACTGCTGAAAATAACACGGAGTGATATTTTCGGAAATCATCCAACTGAGATTCCAATTAAGTTTCTTTAAACCTCTGTTTGTCGTCAGCCCTCCTGGGTGTGGTGTATTGGGGAGTTATATGTTGTTTTACGCAGTCCTATGTCGTACTAACAAAACTAACCAAGCACTTGCCTTCAGCATTGAATCCATTGTATTAGACCATGGATACAGGTTACTAACTTTTGCGGAAGTTGCTTTTATATCACGGACTGGTGGATTCTGAAAAATCACTTGTAGGAGCAGTTTTGATGCATACATAGTGCATATTTGCAGCAGTGCTACAGCTGATGAGGCATTTTTGCAGCATCTTGTATACGATTGAAACGTTTCTCGCAGTAATTTTTGCAGTTTGAATTCCTGAAGTGATTTTTGAAGCTGCATGTCCGTCAGTCCTTGTAGAGCTAACACAGTCTCTTCGTTTGTGCGTTTTTTGCTTGTTTTAGTTCAGAGCTGCTGCCGAGAATGTGAACAATGCAGTTGTAAGTTTATTACCATCAAAGGGCCTACATATCATTGAAGGTTAGGCCTACGCAGGATTCTCACCGCATCAAATCATAGAGACAGACAATTTTCCATTTTTGCTCATCTTTATCCATCAGCATCTACGGTTCGTGGTCAAAACTATAAACAACGATCAGATTGCTGCAGAACGCGAGTTGTGTCTTGTTGAGTACAGCTGTAACAAAATGCTATGTCTTATTGAAAGCAACTGTAACAAATGCCTAGAATATCAACTGACTTATATCGTACATTTACAATGACATCGCATTTTGTTACAGTTCAGGTGATGGTGGTGGCTACTGCACTTTGGGATCATTTCTTCCCTTTGGGGCGTTAGTTTTCTAACTTGCTTGCCGTAAACGGGGCTTGGAAAGTTCTCTCCTCAATTCGAGAATGGCGAATCTCAAATCTGAGAGCAGAACTTGAGGTTCCTGGACGGCTTCTGTCTTGGATTTTCAGGCCTTTCCGTTTGACGGCCCCTAAAATGTGCATACGCCTTGCAAACAGTAGAATTTCTACTGTTTGCGAGGCGCATGCACATTTTAGCACCTGTCAAACGGAAAGGCCTGGATTTTGGAACCTAGAGAGCAAATTACTTGAGACCTCTGCGAGAAACGTTGGATTCAAATGTCATCATAACCAGACCTCCACACACTGTGCATTTTACACCTTGTTCCTTTGTAAATCCTTTGTTATTTTCCACTACGCTGAGTGGACGCATCCAGAAATGGCACCACAATCAGACAAGTGTGTGGAGATGTTTAGAAACTCGTTGAGATTGTTCCTATGTTTTGATCTGCCTCGTTTTCTCATCCCGGTTGATGTTTTGTCTTGTAGCCACGGTGAATGCTGGGTTGATAGGAGGCCTGATCGGCGGCGTGGCCGCCCTCATCATCATCATCATTGTCGTCGTTATCATTTGTAAGAAGAGGAAAGCAAAGGAAGTGGAAAATGTAGAGAAAGGGTAAGATTTGTTCAGAGATTAGGAATTCTCCTTAACCTTCTCGCTGCCTCGGCCACTTTTGTTGAAAATGGAAAAATGTAAAAAAGCTTGAAAGGCACTGAAACCCTGTCACATAGGTACTCATTGGAAAGCTCTCAGTGAGCACTTTCAAATGAATACCTATGTGACAGGGTTTCTGTATGATCTAAGGACATAGGCATTTATTGGAAAGTTCTCAGCGAGCACTTCCCAATGATACGAAATGTAGAAGAAAACCAGAGTATTCGGAGGTACCAACAATGTCGAGGAGAGATTGCCCTTTCTACGACCGAGGATCGGACCCGTGGCCTCATTGGTGGCAGGCGGGGACTGCACCACCCTGACAACCCAAGCACTCTTCTTGTCCCTGTGCAATTACATGTATATCTGCCGCTAATATCTCTCTAAATGCGTCATTTTTCCCGCAGTGAGCAGTTCAAAGGCGAGACGAACAACGCCAACAACATCCCGATGGGAGGCTATGACGTTGATATGGACGATAATTTCAACCCCGCTGAGGACCCGGTAAGTTCTAATCCCTGATGAACGAACAGAGATTATGTAAAAATAAATCATGAGTTTGCAATAAGGTCAGGGTTCACCTGTAAACCCTTTCATGACACACTCCATCATAGCTATGGGCAAATTTTCCCCATTTATTCGAGTCTTGTGTAGGTCCGATAAATTTGAAGGTGGCAGCACCAGCCAGATACACAGAAAACGCAATGCTAGCGCATAGACCGTTCTCAAATTGACGTCAGTGACAAAGATGTGTGCACTTCCGCCGAAATCTCAACCATAACCTCGGTCTGAAACTGAATGACGTGACGCAGAGAACCCCACGAAAGTGACTTCAAAGCTGTGTCAGATTCGACCGTAGCTGAATCATGGATTGTTTCACGGTACCCGCTATCCGATCAGAGTTCTGGTTGAGATTTCCGCAGAAGTGTGCAAATCTGCGAATTCAAGAATCGTAGTCTATTGGCTGGAATTTTCGTTCGTCTCCAAGTAACAGCGGACGAACAGGCCAGAGGCAGGATAAGCTCCAGACTGGAAACTATAAACAGTTTGACTTGCTGGAGGCCAATCACAGGTTTGACCACTACGAGTCTGCCCACGTGTTAATCCCATCTATTTCTACCTCCAGAAAAAGAAGAACCTCGAGGGCCTGGTCTACGCCGACTTGAACTTCGACGACAGGCCGCGGAGTCGGAAACCGATTCAAATCCAAGAAGATTTCGATCGGACGGACTATGCGGACATACGACGGGTGTAGAGAGGAGTGCGTTATTTGTGCTTCCAGTTATGTTAGGGGAGAAGACTTCCTCATTTTTGACTAGCCACCGAAAAAACTGAGCTCAATATGTTGCCAGAGATTAAGAGTTGAAAGGGGGAGAATGTAGGGGATATCTGAGAAATTGTGGATGGTTTGGTGCAGTTTTCATAAATGGCGGGCAATATCCGCAAGACCGGCGAAGGTGAAAGATCTGTGTTTTTGAAACACGTTTTATTTCAAAAACTTGGGGACTGGTGCCTGGTGTGGATGGAGAAGATATCCCTGAGGAGAATAGTACGGCAACAATGCTGTAATGCATTTTAATACATATCAATTGTTTATACGAGCTTGCACGTTCTGCCCGGTGGCTCCAGCGCCCCCTGGTTGACGTGGACAATAACAAAGACTTCAGGAGAAGTGAGGTGTAGATGCGTCAGGGTTCGGGGCCGGCACGTCATTTTGTGGAGGCATCCGAGTCGGACAGTCGTGGGGGATTGAGCGGAGGTTCAGCACTTGGTCTGATATCTGAGTTCATTGGGCCAAATGGTGTTTTGTGGTTGTGCTGGCAATGTTCCATATTTAGCGAATGGAAGTTCCTGTTCGCGATTTTTCATTGGGGAATTTAAAGTCGAAGTGGGATAAAAGGTTTGTAAAAAACCTGAGCAATTCTGTGGAGGCGGTGAACTCCGAGGTGGGAAAGAGGATTTATTTTGGTAATGTTGTATGTCGACACGAGGTGGCGCTGATATAAGTAGCATGCAATCGTACATGGTGCTTTCTATAGAGATATGTTCGTAATACGTCCAACTCTCTGTACCACGGAGAGTTTGCTATAAATAGTTCAACGTTAGTTTAGGGACTGTGCCGAGATTTTTCAGTTTTTCCCAGGCTGAAGATGAGATAACTTCACAGGGTTTCCGGGGTCCAAAACGCGTCCTTATCACAGTTCACCCATTCCATTTGTAATTCCACCGTGTGACAATAGGGGGAGTTTTCCTTTAGAATAGGCCCCGACGACGAAACTTCTATTTTCTGCTGATTGATCTCAGTGTTTAGGCCTCCACACACTTGTCCAGATTGCGATGCAGTTTTCAGATGCGCCTCATGCGTGGAGGCAGCATCACGGAAAGTAACAGGATTTGCTTCCAAGTGCTTCATGAGATGCACAAGTGTGTGGAGGCCTTTACCTTTACTACCGGGCGTCCCCAAAACCTTGTTGCACAGCCTGTATAATGTACTCATCTTATTCGTATTGAAGGAAGTCTGCAAAGGGCCTAGTTGTGGGTGAATTTAGCATAGAGCATTGGCGTTTCTGACCTGCATGGGGTGGTGAAATGTGCGTCTATCATAGAATCTTATAATATCAGCATCGACGGATGTCCATGTCGATAACGTGAGAGTTTTCTGTCAAAGTTCAGCTCTCTATGGGTAAATCAACCATAGAAAGCTATGGGCAGTGTTTGTGTCATTGGCCTTCAGTGGACCTCCTAAGGAAACTAACAAAGGTGGATTGCCCTTTGAGAGCCAACTCGCAGGAGAAAGTTCTCGAGTGGCGGAGCGCCTTTTAGGATGTCGTCGTATCGCATTCTATCGATTCTTTAACTTTGCATGGAATAAATGAAATCTGGCTTGTCTATTTATTCTCTAGAATGAATTTAAGTTTCGTAGAAGTCTTATTCTGGTAGGCATTAGGTGGTATTGGCATTTCCTACCATTTTGCAACAGGTAAGTTTCTAAAAAATTTTAGTTTGTTATTTCGTAAAGAAATCCTGGATGATTTCAAAAATCTCACAGATGCAGTGCATGCTAAGTATTTTTAGACGCATGATTGTCCCGATCCATCCATGTGAGCTAAGGTGACGCTGTAAATTTCTGATGCATTCATTTGTAAATTTTGAGAGAACTTGTTGAATTTTAAGAGAATAATATTCGACTTCACGTCCAGGTAAGGAGACATAAAATCTATTTTTGAATATCATTCCATCCATGAAGTTTATATCTGTCCATGAATTTTGATACTTAAAGGTGATCTTAGAATGTTTGTTCAATCCTGCCTCAAGCCGAGCTTGAACATTGAAGCCATCCTAAATGTAGTACTAGTTTGAAGACTGGACACGCCCTGGCTGCTCTGGGCCTAAAATGTTCATTAGGTCATTGAATAGGCGGCCATATTTGGCCTTGCGTAGGTTACATGGGGTGGGGATTCGAGTTTATATTAGAATGGATAGTGTAGAAATCGACAAAACTTATGTCAGACCAATAGTGTGTTAAAATGTTTGTCATTTAGGTTAAAATTTGTGACCCTCCACAGCAAAACCAGTCGCATGTCGCTCAGGTGAGCCGCAATGAACTTAGATGACACCAGGAGAGAATGGAAGAAATAGATTATTTCAGATTTCATAACAGACAGACAATATTGAAACTGACAAACATTTGGTCTCAACCTGCCAAGCAACGAGCGACATGCATCTGGTTTTGCTACGAGGGTCACATTTGATGTTTGAAATGTTAGTTGAAGTGTTAGTTTCCGGGGTACAGAATAGCAGATCGTGTTAATTCTCGTGCGTTCAGTTTTTCATGGCTGCACATTCCAAGACTTAGAGCAGGGAAGATAGAGGGGGGTCCAAGTGTGGAAGAACTTCCCACCAGGATTTGAAGCTCACTTTAAAGTCCAAGGTTTATTTTGAATCCGAATAACTTGTCTTTGACCAGTAACAAAGAGAGAACTCGCGACAGTTTCAGTATTATCCTTGTAAGTATACTTGTACCCTTGTCATAGTAATCAGTGTATTTTGTGCCTGCCGATCTCTGTATATTGTCGCTGTTAGGTTTGAGTGTGAACAGTGTGGGGGGGGGGGGTGCACATTGACGAGTCTTAGGCCGAGTATCCATAGTCTATTCCCTTGTGGCATGTTCCCTTGTTCCGTGGACCCGAGCCGTTAGGAAAATGAGACTTGGCCTTGGGCCTTATGGGAACGACCAGTGAGCAATCAACGGTCCATTCTCTCTGATGCATCACAAGGTCACAAGCGAACAGGGAACAAGGAAACATGCAACAAGGGAACAGCCGATGGACACACGGCCTTATAGGGTCCTTTTCACAAACATTACATTTATCATGTACCAATTTCATTCAGCACACATTTTGATATGTTCAGCCAATTCTCAATCCACCCAAATTTTCACAAAACATATGTAAATTCCATCCAGATTGTTCATGAACTACATGAGGACTGTGGTAGCATCTTACCTCAAATTCGATAGTTCCATAGTCCACATCATATCATGACCGACAGATTTGAAATTGAAGTGTTCCTGCTTAAAAACAGTAGCTGTAGCCCGTAACTATAGCTGTGCGTCTCAGGTTACACGTGTGCACCGACACTGCACCACTATGCAATTGATTTACGATAGTAGTTTGATATTTAACATGTTTAATGCATGGAGTAGACTCTGAGCCGTCTAAGTTATTTAATGCATGGAGTAGGCTCTGAGCCGTCTAAACTCGGGAACACGGTTCTCATGACCATACATTGAAAGTTTCCCAACTAACGTACATGTTCTAGAGCAGAAGTTCCTGAATCATGAAAATAGACCATGGGCTGGTTGCATAAAACTCACGATAGCGCTAACTTGGTGTTAGCGCTAACTTTATGTTAGATGACGTAAAAATATGTTGTCTTTTTACATCATTTAACATAAAGTTAGCACTAACCCCAAGTTAGCGCTAACATGAGTTTTGTGCAACCCAGCCCATAACTTCAGTTCCTTCAATATTTGTGTCATGATATCAAATAAAGTATTGTTTATAAAACTTGGTTGGGCCATAAATCGGGTGTTAACAATCGTCCAATCATGATAAGGAATTGAAAAATATCAAGAAGTCAACTTCCAGAATCTTGCAAATTTTCGACCCCAATCGGGGTCTTCCTCAGGCACTTCTCAGTTGGAGAGACCAGAAAAGAGGAATTGAAGGGGTGGTCACGATGGGGTGTTTTGTGGGTCGAGGTATGATAAAATACAACATCGTGTACACATTTTTAGCTCACCTCTGTGAGGTGAGCTTCTCCCATGGTGTGTCGTCCGTCGTCCGTCGTCGTCCGGCGTCGTCCGGTGTCGTCCGGCGTCGTCCGGTGTCGTCCGTCGTCGTTAACATGGGTGGCACGTTTCTAAACCGCTTGGGTTAGAAACTTGAAATTTGGTGTACAGGTAGCCTATGGTAAAAACTATCTCTGGACCGAAACTTAGCGCTGCTGCTTATACACTCTGGCCTGTAGGGGGCGCTTTGTGAAAACCTTCTTTCGGCCGTATCTCCTGAACGCTGTTAGCTAGAACCACGAAACTTTTATGGTGGGTTCCTCTGATGAGACTACATCACATAAATCCCGGGTTTTTGATTTGACCTACTTTTCAAGGTCACAGAGGTCAAAGTTCAAAATTCACTGTTTGGTGGCACATTTCATGGCTATTTGACATAGAGTGTTGTGATTTGGTGTGAAGATATATCTAGGCACCCTGCACAAATGCACCAAATTTCAACCCGATCGGACTTCAAATATGGCCGCCAGGAAGCCATCTTGAAAAATGGACTTTGACCCAC
This sequence comes from Notospermus geniculatus, assembly GCA_002633025.1. NCBI lineage: Eukaryota > Metazoa > Nemertea > Pilidiophora > Heteronemertea > Lineidae > Notospermus > Notospermus geniculatus. The sequence goes on along the minus strand of NMRB01000778.1, from coordinate 237,629 downwards.
ATTTTATAAATAGGAGTAGGTAGGATGTTTTAACGTTGTCAAAATATGTATCTAGGTACCATATAAATATATGGTAAATTTCAGTGAGATTCGACGTCAAATATGGCCGCCAGGGAGCCATCTTGAAAAATGGACTTCGGCCCACACCTCATAAATAGGGGTAGCTAGGAGGCTTTAACCGTGCCTAAATATGTGTCTTGGTACCGTCTAGTTATATGCCAAATTTCGGTTCAATTGGACTTCAACATGGCTGCCAGGCGGCCATCTTGAAAAATTGACTTTGGCCATATCTCATCGGTAGTAAATGTTACGATGTTTCAGTGTTGTCTAAATATCTATGCAAGTATCCTGTACATTCCTGCTAAAATTTCAGTCCCAACGAACGTCACGTGTGGCCACCAGGTGGCCATCTTGAAAAATAGAATTTTTGACATCTGTGACCTAGACAGGAAAGCACTTTGTTCACAAATACCACTTGTATTCATTGTATTCAGAAATTGTACTCCTTCTGGACGTGCCATCACCTGAGTTTATGTCATTGACTGATAATACTGATCACATCATAAAATACTTCTTGGGGTGTTCAGCTTTAACTTTTCTGTACTGATCCTCAACATTGACCATGAGAGTCACAGTTTCACACTTAACCATGGAGACTTATCACAGAGGTGAGCACAATGGCCCTGGCCATTTCATTAGTCCAAAGGCAAAACATCATCAACTCAAAATGATCATAAAATTATGTCTTGCTGACCAAAGTCTGTATATATGTAAAGATTATAATCAACTGTCTTATGTACATGTACGTACCGGTACTTGCTAACATTGTTATACAATAATATTGAATAAAAATTTTTAAATTAATGCAGCGTTCGTATGTTTTTCTTCTGTCCTGAATTTTGAGGTTTGTTAAGTTGACTGCATTATTCTTGTCTGGTCCAACAGGCAAGCCTGATACAATATGATTGATTTGTCATCAGATGAGGCCTTAACTCAGATCACTCTGCACTGTGTCATTCACAGTTTAACCCTTTCGTTGCGAAGGTAGGCCCTTCATTTTGTCAAAAAATGAAAAATATTTTGAAAAAAAGTGGTACCGGTATCTGAGACCCGCCACATAGGTACTCATTGGAAAGCTCTCAGTGAGTACTTTCCAATGAATACCTATGTGACAGGGTTTCTATAAGATTTCGAAAGGTTTGATAAGTTTGGTTCACCCTTTCAGTGCCATCAAAGCCAACAGAGTTGTAGAACTTTTTGGCAATGATAAAGTCAGATATAAATGAAAGTAAGACATGATTTTGTCAAATATGAACTGGCTTTATTACCAACAATAATAAAGGCAACGTTAAACAATATATTACTATCGATTCTACTGCAACAAGAAGTAGCTTTAAAGTCTGGCAACATCTATCTTTGACCTAATGGAATGCGTATTAGTTAGGAAATTGATCGTTGGATTTTCCACGGACCTTTAATCACATGCGGCTATTGAATCACCGGTGGACAACACGAACAATCGGAAACGACCACAAGTGATCGACAGGGATGATTTAAAACCGCAAAGCTCTGCCACATTACATGACTTCCGCATTCCATTAGGTCGAAGATAGGTGTTGCCAGACTTTACAACCTGTTACCACAAAGGAAAGAGATTTCCTGGACAGTTTCAAAGACTCGACAGGAAATCGCAGAATGTGTGGTAAACCAGCCTGAAGACCCTTTTCCACTCGGCAGCGATATTGCTGTGGTTTGTGGTGAGCAGAGCAGTTTTCACAGGCACCCTTATAAAAAATATTCTCCATTTTACCATGGTGAATGGTAATTTCGAACGGTAAAAGAAGGTTTACCATGGTGAAAGCCAACTATACCATGGTAAACTGTCCTTTAACATTCGAAATTACCATTGTAAAATGAAGATTTTCATAAGGGCATTATGATATCGACACGCCATGTTTTGTTGCGCCATCGAAGGATTATCCAAAACCGTGTGAAAACCGCACCGCTCGTCGCAAACCACGGCGGAATTGGCTGTAGTGGAAACAGGCCTTTACAGCTCTATTATCAGTAATACAATGAACAAAATGGTCTAAATTACCAACTACAATAAAAACAAGCCGGAAGGCTTTGACAATAAATATAATAGTTTAAATGATATTGATGAAATAATAATAGAAATATTAGACGATATATCACATTAAACTAAATACATTGAAAGGTAATTTTGGAGCACCTAAACACTGAATGTGAAGTCCAGATGAGTTTTGAAGACCTTCGTCAGCTATAACATCTAAATGCATTGATATAGAACACTGTAATAAAAAAGTTACTCCCTAAGATAGTTTAATAAAACATTCGTGAGTGGCTACCATTTCCGAATTTGCTAATCTACTTATCATATTTGGCATGAAATCTGTAATAAATACAACATATATGCAAATTTACATGTAAACGTCACAAAAATATAAGCAAGGAGATGTTAATATTGACGTTAAATGTCGTTGAAAGGAGCGATGGTTTCCTGGACTGAAACTCGAAAATGCAACAAATGACAAGCAAACTTAGACTGGTTCCCATGTTTGCTGTCTACATACCTGCAGCACTCCGATGCCAATCTCCTAAGGCCTAGTTCATACTTCGACGCACGGTCAAAATCTGGACGCTGACATAATGAACTAGGCTTATGTTGGCATCTAGATTTTGGATCGCGCGTTGCACGCCGATGGTCATGCATCAAAGTATGAACTAGGCTTAAAGGAGTTAGACGCCGAAGTTGTAAACACTCACTCACTGGTTCTCTATCCACGGACGCCTGCGGTGCTGCCACCTATTGTCGGTGATATGTACTGACGTGAATATCGTGAGTGAGTTGCATCGGACCGGGAACCAGTCTAACGATCACGGGTGCTGCCACCTGCACGAAGGAATAAAACTAGTTTGCCGACCATATTTGTAAACAAACCAGCTTGTTTACAACTTCGGCGTCTAACTCCTTTAACAGAGTGCCACAGGTATGTAGGCTGCAAAGACTATTACATCGTGTATATACATGTAAACTAGTATCTATTGGACCACAAGTATCACACACAGAATGTTGATTGAATATGAGATCATGGTTACTTTTCTTTGCTGGTGATGTGATACACAAATTTGCGGTACAGGGCACCACCGCATGGCTGCTGAGCTAGGCCTACACTTTTGGCAAAAGTGTGCACACCATGTCTGACTTCGTGATAATCTCGCTAGCCCAGAGGTACGGCATTCCGTGTTGTCGGTTTGCTCCACTTGTTCGGTGAAACAGTCTGACCTCTACATTGGAGATTGACTTCGTGAGTCAGAACTGGCAGTAGAGGATATAACAGCAGTATAGATAGTGTAGGCCTACAGAGGGTTCAGAAGAGATGATATCACATATCGCAGCACAAACATGCCAAGGCCTAGACATACAACTACAAACTGATTGCCTCAATCAACCACACGAAGCACAAGAATCATTCTGAAGCAATCAGTGGTTCTTAACCCTCGCTCTCATACGTGCAGCTAAATCGGGAGCGAGCGCTAAGAACCGCTTTACTCACAATGCACAAACCTAGACATAAAACTCTGAAAATCTTTGGTACAAACATGGAACAATATCAGAACATCTGTAAATGCTAATACTATATAACTAGAATGAAAACTGTCCAACTTAACACGTTGAGAAATCTTCGGTTTATTGTGTTTGTAAAATAAATTTGATTATTTTGACTTGCTCACGAGTATTTGAATCTTTCTGTGGAACAAAGCATGTGTGGTGGTCTAGGAAAACCCGTTGGATGTCGCTGAATGATCAACATGGGCTGTCAAATTGCCTGGGCATTGATCTGCTGCTGTTTACCTGTTACGTAGTTCATTTCAGGTGTTGAAACGTGTGGGTTCACCAAGGGGTATTAACCTTTCCTCAAATGCGACATCCGACAGGTTTTCCTAGACTGCCTCATATACCTGTTTGATTTTGCTCCGAGAGCATTTGAGCCTCGTTTCCATGGCAGCAGTTCTTGCCATCTTTCTCAAGTTTGAGACTCCGTCGATGGTTGAGCCAGATATTACTTGTATTAATTATCCCAATGACTGTAAAATTAACGCACTGCTAACCACAAACCACGGCAAAAAACGCTGCACTGGAACCAAGTTTGACAATCAGCAATAACAGAATTCCTCATGATCTATTTTAGAACTGGCCAGTCATAAATTTCTGGGATAAAACTCTCATATCTCGTTGAATAAACCTCCGATTTGATAAACTCTAGTTTATCATCTGGCTCGGGGTATGTAGCAGCCATTCCTTGCTCGTAGGCCCAGACGGCAATCCGCGCCGCGATCGAACGAGAAATACGCAAGATGTTCTTCATGGGCGGGTAGAGGCGGCCAGCGTCGATGTCTTCTTGGGTGACCATATCAGCTAGGGTCTGAAACGAAAGTTGAGTATTGCTGACTCAAGAGCTGAGTGGCAAATATGGCATTATTAGTTCTAAAGGCAACGTTGGGCAAATAAATGTACAGCAGGAGGAAACCGGAGTACCCGGAAAAAACCTGTGCTGTCTCCGAAAGAGTCCCTCTCTATCACAAGATGAGTGGATCTGACTGGGGATTGAACCTGGAACATCAGATGTGACAGGTGCTGATGTTTGCACTGCACCACTCTGACACGACAGAGAAATCTTCACTCCGAAGACCACACGTCTTTCTCATTATGTTTCTTGGAAAAGGCACCCTCAGATCTTGAATTCTGTCCTCTTTCTCACGACAACAAAGAGGTCAGAAACTAATATGTAAGAATGTGTGGCCTACCTCGGAAGCGATGAGAAACATGTCATCAGGGATATGACGAATACCACAGCAGATCGTCCCCAGGGCGACGCCTGGGAAAATATAGGCATTGTTCCCTTGTCCAGGAATGTATGTCTTGCCTTTGTAGGTCACGGGTTCAAAGGGTGAACCGCTGGCGAAAACAGCTCGGCCCTGAAAAGAAATTTTTAAAAGTTGATAGGCCCGAGGCATTCTCTGACTGCTGACGCTGTCCTCAGCGTACAGGTTCCCAGATTATGGAGGTGGAAGGAAGAATTGATACAGTGGAACCTCTCTACTAGGGACACCTCCGGGACTGACGAATGCTGTCCTTAATTGAGAGGTGTCCTGATTACAGAGGTCAAAATGAATATAAATGATCAGTTTGGGACTGAACTTTGGTGTCCTTAATAGAGAGGTGTCCTCCTGGCAGAGGTGTCTGCTAAGAGAGGTTCCAGTGCAACCCCTCTATTAAGGACACCTTCAGGACCAGTGTTGTCCTTAATTGAGAGGTGTCCTGACTGCAGGAGGTCAAAACGAATAGAAATGACCTGTCTGGGAGTGAACTTCACTGTCCTTAATAGAGAGGTGTCCTTCTGGCAAAGGTGTCCGTTAAGGGAGGTTCTACGGTCCACTCACGTCACTATGAACATAGGCGTCCTCAGCGGTGCACTCTGCCTTACTCGTCGGGTTACTCAGGGCGAAAATGACAGGGCGATCGTTAAACCGCGCCATGTCTTGGATGATTTCCGGCGTGAAAGCTTTACTGGCTCCAGACGCGCCGATTATAGCTGTCGGTTTTATAGTCTTGATGACGTCCCCTAGATTCTCCATCGGTTTGTGATCTTTGGCAAAGATCATTTTCTCCTCAGTGACGCCGCCTTTTGGTCTGTTCTGAAAGTTAAGAATGCTCGGTCAGCAGATTAACAGTCAAATTCTTCAGTCCACAAGGTAAAGTTCGATACAACCACTGGGGATTGAACCCAGAACCTCAGAGGTGCTAGGCGTTGATGTTTCCACTGCACCACTCTGAGAGGAGCAGGTGCAGAACCAGAGGGGGGTGCAGGCCTGCCCTTTTTTGCCAAAAATCGCCCGTGAAATTCTGGAATTTGGAGCAAATCATTGAAATTCACTGCCAACTTCAATGTTCGTAGCACAGGGCACCCCCTCTTTTCCAAAATCCTGGATCCGTCCCTGAAGAGTCTACATGTACAAGGAGCCTACCAAATTAGGCCATATTTGGTAGGTGTCTGTCAAGAGTCCAGTTTCAAGGACACCTACCTTAACAATCAAACCATCAATATCCATCATCCAGATTTTACTTGCCGCCTCCTCCTTGGTGACCCCGTCTATCTGCATCATCGCCATCGTCAGGAGGTTTGCGATCCCGCACGCCGCTTCTCCAGCCCCAAGGAAGAAGAATACGTTCTCTGATAACTTCTTCTTGGTGACTTTAAGGCTCGTTAGAAGTCCTGCTACTGTGACGGATGCAGTACCTTAGAAGACCATATTAAAGTCATATAAACTGGGACTTGACAAATGTGCCACTAGGTCAGGAAGCACGACAGATTAGCGAAAAAGATGCTGGTGACTTGATGGAGTAGGGACGCAGTGGTTGAGCGCTGGACTAGTTTGCTTCCCAACCGAGTTTCACTTCGTATTCTCAGCTGATTAGAATGATGGACTTGTGACAGCGAGGCTGCACGTTCGATACCCGGTTGAGATACTATTCTGTACTCTCAACTGGTCTGAAATGATCAGGGCGGTGAATGAACTGCTCGGTGAGTTCCAGGGGCATTGTCACGACAGGTAGCGCTCCTACCTCGCACTGACCTGTCACCGCGCGCGCAACGCGTCATGGGAAATTTTGGGACTACTTGTTCATTTTCAAGATGGCGGGAATTCCTCGCTTCGGGTTTATAAATTGCAAAATCTCGTCAAATAGGCCTACCTAGGATGTCTCCGTGTGTGGGCATCGCATTATTCGTCATGATTATGACATACATAGGCCTATTTTGTGTGAGATATGCTGTACATGTCATGTTAGCCACTGGCAGCTAGTTGGTGCGTCGTCACATACGTTTACACTACGTTACAGCACAGTGACAGTTAGCTGCCGAGGTGAAAACCCAAATAGCATCCTTTTCTTCTCAACAATGTCATGTCTGTGACAATTTCTCATCAGAAATGACAAATCCGTCAATTATTGGCAAAGTCTGCAAGAAATAAGCCTCATATCGCTATTTTCTTAGGATTTACTTTCGTGGCGTAGTAGATCACGTGATTACCGAGTTGAGGCGGTGATGTGTCCGCGTATTACTTTTTACGCCAAATTCGGCGTGATGCGGCTCGTGCGGACACAGGTTGGTGCGTCCATAACGCCGCCTAGCGCCGACCTGTGAAACACAATGGTTCCAGGGGAAATACTGTGAAGCTTCTTTGAGACTGCATTACATTGGAAAGTGCTCTCGAAAAGCTGTATATAATCATTAATCCATACCTTGAATATCATCGTTAAAGAATGTATACTTGTCCCTGTATTTGTCTAAGAACCTGAAGGCGTTGTGATTCGCAAAGTCTTCAAACTGGATAAGAGTGTCTTGGCCGTATCTGAAAATAACACATCATTTACAGACCTGTCATTCTGTGCCATCGCTTTATGGGTCAATTCTATATCACGAGCTGAGGTATTGCTCATCGCACAGTAAGTTTAGTGCAATCGACGATGCAATTCTCAGGATTCATCTACCGGTATAGAAAAACATGTCCAGGGGTCAATTTTTCACCTTTTCACCACAGCCTCCATAAATTCGTCGATAAAGTCATCATATTCTTGGCCGGTCACCCTCCGTTGTTGAAGACCAATGTAGAACTGGCCATGTAGAAGTTCCTTAAGCAAAGAAACGATGAAGAAAATGAACATGTGATGTAAATGTAATGTAGGAGGAAACCAGAGCCCCGGAGAAAACCTATGATCACCCTTTCGACGACATAAAGCCACTGGAGTGACCGGGGATCAAACCCACGACCTGATTGGATGTTACCACTGCGCCAACCCCAACTGGCTTCTGAAAGCATCAGTCATCTCACTACAAACCACCAAGTGTAGGATGTAGACTTACCTCGTTATTTGTCCCGACATCGAGAACGATTGGTAGACACTGATGAGGATGGATCCCCGCCAACGCTGTGTACAGGGTCAGTTTACCAACGGGAATCCCCATACCGTTACAGCCGAGATCGCCGAGGCCAAGGATTCTCTCACCGTCAGTGACGACGATGGCCTAAGACAGAAAATGAAATAATCTCAACTAAGATGGTGCAGTTTGTCATTGTGACGTTACTTTCGACCGAGTCAACCATGCTGACGTCGACGACATAGTGTGCGTCATGGTTGAAGTATTAAACACCACTCCACTTGCACTGACGACTAAGAGTGCTGCGTGGGTGAGGTACAAGAAAACAGTTCAGCTACAGTTTATCCAGATTTTACAGCGTTGTGACAGATATTTCATGGATTACAAGGGTTCACATGAAGAATTTCAACCCTTATGCCAACTCACCCTAACATCTCTCTCAGGCCAGTTACATAACAATTCATAAAGATGGCCCTTGTCGTGGATGGTCAGGAACAGACCCCTGAAAAAGTGAGATTTTGTTGAGTTGTCTATAGATAGAGAGCCAACTGGAATGAGTTACCCATAGAGAGCCAACTTAAGTGAGGAAACTTTCACAGAGGGCAGCACCATCTGATCCCTGTTTATAGAGGATAACCTTCATACTATTTATGGTCAAAACTAGGGGATAACCTGTTGATTTGTGATCCCAGAATGATCTTTCCTTTACCTTGGTTTTCGAAATATCATGCCATACGTCTGACAAGCGAGGCCCACAGTTGGAGTGTAAATGATCGGTAACATCTGGTCGATGTGGCGAGTGACAACTCGGAAAAACAGCTTCTCATTTCTCTCACGCAGACCGACTAATGTTATGTACCTGAAAATAGAACCATAAAGTGACACAGACAGCAGAAATGTAACATTCCGCACCCTAAATGAACTGTCAATTCTATGGTTGGGATACATGTAGTTACTCAACTTAGGTACAGATGGCAGCACTTCCTGGTGCAGTCATTTTAGAACCCAAGATTCAGCGAATACCTGAACTTCTATACACAGATCCCATTCACGGGGGGCTCTCAGATGCATCCAATCCGACATCAAACACTAGCAACTGGGATGAAATCCATCTTTATAGATGAACGCTTCGCCAAGACAAAGATTGAAGTCTCCACATCCTCATAACTAAACTTACTTTTCGAGGTCAGAATCGCAAGCATTGTAATGTGCCATCACGCGATCTACCTGCTGAGCTTGGGTGAATTCTCTTGGTGGGAGCAAACCATGCAGACCCATGATCTGTCGCTCACGAAGACTGAACGCCATTCCCTGAAATCAAAATAACATGAAATGTACCGGTATGACCAGAAATCAAACCCGGGACCACAGCGGTGTGGGCACCGTTGTTTCAAATCTACTGCGCCACTCTGACAGCTTGCTTCTTGGGGGATACGATATGATTGTCAGTTCTCCCACATCTTGAAGGCCCGGGCCTTGGATTGAGGCTTTACGCTACCTGAGATTAGACTAAAGACACCAAATAAGGCTAGGCCCCTACTGCCATTACCGTACAACCAGTCAACTAGGCCTACCAGTACAGTAGGCCTAGGCCTGCCAACCGGATCAGGAGGCGCACCTACCTTGTTCAAGTGGGGATCCCTCATGATATCAATCCCACGAATGCGCGCATTATTGACAGCCTCATGACCGTAATCATCCCCAGCATCATCCAACTTATGGCCAGCAAAATCTTCCTCTGTATCCAGGAGTCTGGACCTCTCACTCCTAGGTTTACCACCAGATCCAGCTGCTGTGCTCTTGACCTCATCAACCATGTCAACCGGTTTGATGACAGCTCAGTCGAGCACACAGCCCACTTTGAAGGTGAAAAACTCCCCAGTACCCGCTTCCCCGGCAGTGATACACGGCTCAAAATGTGCGACATTATTTTTACTATCACTAGAACCGGTTTATTTTGTAAATTTGGGTGCGATCGGTGCTTTTATTGGGGATTTTCAACCTGCAAGCAGCAGGATCACCTCTCAACCTTCAGAAATTTCAGTTCCACATTTCGCCGTTCCAGTAAGTGGCGGCGCTCACAGCCAACCTCGTCCCTTGTGGTCATCCACTGTATAAAATGCACTTTTGTGCTTTAATTCTGGAGTAAAAGACTGGACTGGTAATATTCATAAGCTAGAAAGCATACATGCATCTCCACAAGTCAAAATTTGTAATTGTATATGCGATTCTGCGATTGGTACCTGAATTTGTGCAAGAATGATGTTTTGGAGACGAGGTTGCTTACTCCTAGTGGTAGAGGATGGAACTAAAAACCAGGAAGTAAAGTGTCACGTGATATAAATAAACAAACGCACATGGCTCAGCGAGGGGGGCGTGGTTTATCCACGCATTGGGAAAACCCGATCTTTTGTGGGGAGTCGGATTCATCAAGGTTCCTGTTCAACAAGAATTAATTTCTGTTTGACAAGGCCAACAGAAATTTAATCCCTTGTTTTTTATTCCGATTTCATATCGATTTTATTGCAAATTTAATTTATTGCAATTTCGTTGTGATTCTATTGCGATTTCATTGCAATTTTATTGCGATTTCATTTCGACTTAATGCGATCCTATACCGAGATTTTTTCCCGATTTTTTGCAATTTTATTGAGATTTTATTGCGGTTTAATTGCGATTTGATTGCGAGTATATTGCGATTTTGTTGCCATTTAAAGGACCACAGCATTTTTTCTTATTGCCAGTTGTGTGAAACTTGATACTAGACCATCTAGACCATCCTGACTGACTTTACAAGACTGGCTCATCACCAAAGCCATAGCCATGCAATAACCGTCACTTTCCTCAAGTGGCCCAGATAAATATCGTTTCCAGATAGCCAAATGATTAGAATATCAAAAGCAACTGAATGTGCTGCCAATGCCAGAAGTCAAGAATCGCTATGTTAACGAGTTACTAGTACAGGTAGTTAGGCCTATTTATTCCGATGATTCTCGCTTCGATCAACATCGTTTCTTCGCAGTTGTTTGAGATCGTTGGGTCTCATTACCACAATGACGTCGACGTTCCCTTTGTGATCATATTATATTTTTCCTTCAGTCGAGTTTTGCTGTTCGCGATTTGATATTTGCTGAAGACGGGGAACGCCCAAACGGAATGTTACAGACCCGGGGTTACAGAGAAGATGACTCTGACGAGAAGGTTGTAAAAGATGGTGAGACGTTCTTCTAAGTGCTTCATTTTAAATGATCGTTGCAACATCACTCGCTATTTGATGTTTACCCAGGCAGGGCAGGCCTACGCCCTGGCTGGAAGTAGGCCTACATGTGGGCCTAAATCACCCGGACGGATAACAAAATTGGAAACCACCCTTATCTCTGTCTAAAACGAAAGATTGGGGGTTTGTGACATAAGGCCGCAGATCATCCACGATAAATCCCGAAAACTCCCGATGGCTTCGACCTTCGGTATTCGATTTCGCGCGAAGTGTCAGGGTCAGAGGTAAACTCCCCCTCCCGAATCGTATGCTAATTGAGGGGCAGTAATCTGCTAGTGATGAGGTTGTGTTTTTCACGAATAGGCCTAATGTAAAAATCTGCTATAAAGCAGTTTAAAATAACCGGCGTCTACTATAGATATCGTACAAAAAGACAACGAAATAATTATACACACAGAGGCAGCCCTTTTGATGGGGTATGCTCAAGACCTATTTGGCATTCGCGGAGCAATACACTCTGTGAAGGACCCTAATCCCCGCACTAATTCAAACCAAGAAACAATGCACAGTCTGAGTCAGCCATGACAGTGTGAAAATTTTTCTTTGAAACATCTCCGGAAATTTGGAGTATGGTCTCACTTCAGGTAGGTAACTCCATCTACATTCTCCGATTTTTTATCTATAGATCATGAAATAATTCCTGATACGCTAAAAACCTGTATTTTGGCGAGTGTGGGGTAAAAATACCCGATCTGCCCTTGTGGGTCAGCGAAGCCTTCTTCATCATGATCCCCAGATAGGCCTAACGTTTACCCGTCAACAGCTGTCGCTCTCATTGTGCAAACAGCAATTTTACGAAAGAGTGCTACCGGGGTACGAAAAACCTAGGCAGCGATGTCTCTTAACTTTTTCTCAAAATGTCCCTTTTTGAATAGAATCCGCGTGAGATTTCGAGTCTGTTGATTGGGCCAAAATGGCGCACCTGCTGACAACAAAATGGCGCCCACAGGCAAAAGTTTCCAGAGGAGAATTTCATTTCAAAATTGACCAACCATTTCATGCTACAACCAATAGGCCTACACTCCAGAGAAATGCAACTTTGTACATTTTGCATAATTTGGAGTAGGAGTTTGCCCCTTGCCTGATCCATTGTCAAAATTTGTGCGCGCAGGCTATGTTGCCTTAGGTTTCACTGTACATTCATTTGATTGGCCTGTCACCGCTGCTTGCATACACAGCTTCCCTGCAAATCCAGAAACAAAAGAGAGTTGCCATTTATTTTATTCGCCTCATGATCAATTTCATGAAAGCCAACCTCTCCGGTGTAAAGTGCCACGGCGTGTTTCTACCATAGGCCGAGTTGATTGAGACGAGGGTCAATAGACAGTTTGCGAAATTAGCGGCCGCCATTTGTTTTTACGATTTAGCCGAATTTTCGAACTTTTTCAAATATATTTCGAATATATTTTATTAGCAGCTTGCTTGCTAAAATATCTTTATGCAATTTTAGTGGCTTACTGCATGACCTTTCTTTTTTTGAACGCCTCTGACAGTGCAAAATCCCATTGAAAAAACCCAAGCAACGGCAAAATCGTAAAAAAGATGGCGGCCGCTAATTTCGCAAGCTGTCTATTGGATCCATACATAGAATCCATATGCCAACGGAGGCTTTTGAGCGTGACGTCACATTTGAGCGTGACAAGATGGCGGCGATGAAAATTTACAACGAATTTCATTTTTTCTTTTCTTTCCCCTTTTGCCATATTCCGGTGCAATTCAAGCGATATCGTCGTTCAAAATATTTTTCAATTCGATTTCAATTCAATGATTTCTTTTGCCTTTCAAACTGAGCATTTTTGTCTTCTTTCATTGTTTACTAACGAATTTCTTTGTTCAATTTTCCAGCCATTCCCAATGAAAAGTGATGAGAACTTGAGCAATATTGGTGGTGTGTGAGGAGGGGCATCTGAGGAACCACAGGCAGAATTTGAAGATTCCTCCGCGGTTGAATTTATGCCAGCCATGCAGTCTGATCGACATCCCTTGCCAACAAATCCCCACACACAACACGGGAAGATCCTCACTGTGTCAAGACGAGTTGGCCTAGTTTCACCTCAATCGCTCTATGACTCGGGTTAGTACGTAACTTATTTCTCCTGCCCTTGATGCGCAATGTACATAATTACACAGAAAGGACCACTGGTAGAGGAATAGGCACCAACTGGTTAATAGATATTTAGACACTGGTCAGATAATTTTGTTAATTTATCGCAATATCAGGTCCTCAATTTCTGTGAGTCCACCATGTTTCACGCTTGTTTCGTTGTGGGTTGACCATGATAATTTCAGGGTTTGGGGGTACCGGTACTGAAAATATGAGGGGTAATTGCGCACGATATTTCAATGCCGCCACACTCCAAATCGGCGCAGTAATACATGCAACACCACCGGAAGACAGGCTTACATTTATGATACAGTCACTAGCAAACTTTCTCAAACATTGAAAATTATTTTTCTTTTAATTATTGGTGTGGCAAACAGGATATTTAGTGCTTTTTACTTCTCTATGATAAATGGAAAAAACGGTTTTTTAAGATCTACTTTTATGTAACCCCGCGCGGATTGGTCAGTTACTGGCACGTGACTTCATCCTTCATCAGACTGTTCAATTTATTAATTTTTTTGTAAGAAGAACGGATTTGCTATGTGAAGTGATCTTCTCCAAATTTTTATCATAGGTGTATCTAATAAGGATACATAACATATATAACGGGTTTTTGATTTGACCTACTTTTCAAGGTCACATAGGTCAAAGTTCGACAAAAGTGACGAACCTGCCACAGTTTGTTATTATTTCACCAAGCAACTTCATATCTTGCATAAACATGCATTGGAGGGGTACCTTTAAAAATACCAAGTTTCGGCCCGATTGGACATCCAATATGGCCGCCAGGTGGCGTAACCGAAAATCAAGTAACTGCTATTACTCAGGAACGGCTTGACGTGGAGTGCTCAAATTTGATATTTACGTCCCTCTAGATGACCTTTACATGCATGTCGAATTTCGGACTGATTTGACTTCCAAGATGGCTACCAGGTGGCGTAACCCAAAAATCATCAAAGTGCTGTAACTCAGGAACGACTTAACCCAAAGTGCTCCAATTTGCTATGTTGCCCCCTGCAGATGACCTTTATGTGCATGTGAAGTTTTGGCCTGATCGGACATCCAATATGGCCGCCAGGTGGCGTAACCCGAAAATCATCAAAGTGCTGTAACTCAGGGACGACTTGACCCAAAGCGCTCCAATGTGCTATGTGGCCCTCTGCAGATGACCTTCATGTGCATGTGAAGTTCTGGCCCAATCGGACATCCAATATGGCCGCCAGGTGGGGGGTAAACCGAAAATCGTCAAAGTGCTGTAACTCAGGAACGACGTGACCCAAAGTGCACCTACTCGGGAATGACTTTACCCAGATTGCTCATCCCTCTGTCATTAGACTGTTATGTCCAACCCGGTGAGCACATGGTCCATGGACCATTTCATTACTTCTCTATGATAAATGGAAAAAAACGGTTTTTTAAGATCTACTTTTATGTAACCCCGCGCTGATTGGTCAGTTACTGGCACGTGACTTCGTCCTGCATCAGACTGTTCAATTTATTAATTTTTTTGTAAGAAGAACGGATTTGCTATGTGAAGTTCATTTACATGCAGGAGACAACTCCCTGTGTCATTTTGAGAAACTCAAGAAGAAATAAAGGAAAATTTGCCAAAAATAGATTTTACAACCAACACCACACAGCCAGCCCGCTCTCCCCTACCTAAATCCCTAGTATTAATTAATTTCACCGTTCCTGACGGATGGTCATTCGAACTGACAACTGCAGGTGAGACAGGTTGCTGAGCTTTTCCTTCATCATTGCCTGATGTCCAACGCCGACGCCTGACACTGCTCTACCTGTTGGTCGCAAGGTTCCCAGTACCGGTATCTACATTCTACCTCCATCAAATGCGGTTCTCACCAGCTCACCAACCAAGTTCGAGCCAGGGAATCCCCATCCAGTTTGCTTCTCCCCAGCACAGCCAAACCAAGAATCGTGGCCGTCAAGTCAGAGTCATTGGTTTTCATGATGTCCACTGATCCATGTGAGACATTCCTCTCCCAAGCTGATGCCACCGAGCGAGTAAAACTCTTCGTTGCCCTCTTCCACTCATAGGGGCCTTTTTTCAAGATGATATCCGACACTTCATGCCAATCTCGTACCCAGAGTTCAATGCCACATTAAACTCTGGAAAGGGCTAGGCCGGTACTACTTTCGCACAACGCAAATGCATCGCTGACGGCGGATGAATTTCTGACCGTTGCACAACCAATTGCGTAGGGATTCGAAAGAGTTCGTACTTTATTCGTCAACAAAACATGCCGTGCAGCTGACGCAACCTTCAAACCAAGTCCGTGAGATAAAGCATTACCATTCATCCTGAGGAGCAACGGACATGATCCATGACGATTGGGAGAGGATGTCATAGTGAAGCCATGGCCAATCAAAGCTGCACCATTCCAAGAGAAACTTACTCTCTCAGCAGACATGTTTTCTGGGTTTGATCCAACTTCCTCCAGCACCAACGTAATTTTTCATCAAGAGCTGCTTGTTAACGTCATATAGCTGATACAGAATTCTAAATTCTGAATTGGTCAGGACAGAAATATGTATATGTCAAATATACAAATATACAAAATATACAAATTTGGCAAATATGTCAGGCCAGAAATATGTATATATATACATATTTCTGGGGTATTTTACCCCAGGGGTCAGGGCACTGTCCGTGGGGTGCTTTTGGACCTCGGAAACACCCACCACCCCTGCCATGCATGCCTCAAGTCCATGTGGCCACATTAAACTCTGGAAAGGGCTAGGCCGGTACTACTTTCGCACAATGCAAATGCATTGCTGACGGCGGATGAATTTCTGACCGTTGCACAACCAATTGCGTAGGGATTCGAAAGAGTTCGTACTTTATCCGTCAATAAAACATTTATTTTGCCGTGCAGCTGACGCAACCTTCAAACCAAGTCCGTGAGATAAAGCGTTACCGTTCATCCTGAGGAGCAACGGACATGATCCATGACGATTGGGAGAGGATGTCATAGTGAAGCCATGGCCAATCAAAGCAGCACCATTCCAAGAGAAAGTGACTCTCTCAGCAGACATGTTTTCTGGATTTGATCCAACTTCCTCCAGCATAAACGTAATTTTTCGTCAAGAGCTGCTTGTTAACGTCATATCATATAGCTGATACAGAATTCTAAATTCTGAATTCTGTTAATAACGATTGGCGACCTGTACTCCTCCGCGAAGGGGTTATGGTCGCATAAGATAACGGTCATTTACAGTAGTTGCTATTGTATGATCATCACTGCCATTCCAAATTACTTTTGTAACACTTACCTTGCCCCTCGATCATGAGACACTGATCCTGATATGCCCAACCCTTAAGCATAACGGGTTTCTTGCCCTTAGGCCCACAGACCCATCCTTCAAGGACTACCTGACCCTGACTCCCACTAGTATCTCTAGGTCCTCTTGCCACTTGCCTTTGGCGAGCAAGAGACACTGATCCTGATATGCCCACCCTTAAGCATAACGGGTTTCTTGCCCTTAGGCCCACAGACCCATCCTTCAAGGACTTTCCTGACTCTGACTCCCACTGGTAGGGTCCTCTTGCCACTTGCCTTTGGCGAACAAGAGACACTGATCCTGATATGCCCAACCCTTAAGCATAACGGGTTTCTTGCCCTTAGGCCAACACTTAGACCCATCCTTCAAGGACTACCTGACTCTGACTCCCACTAGTATCTCTAGGTCCTCTTGCCACTTGCCTTTGGCGAACAAGAGACACTGATCCTGATATGCCCAACCCTTAAGCATAACGGGTTTCTTGCCCTTTATAGGCCAACACTTAGACCCATCCTTCAAGGACTTCCTGGCCCTGCCTCCCACTAGTATCTCTAGGTCCTCTTGCCACTTGCCTTTGGCGAACAAGAGGTTGAATATTTGCCTGTTCACAATTTCACACCTTTGGATGAGGGAGGACCATGGTCAGCGGTAAACTGAATACAGACCTCGTATTTTGTAACACTTACCTTGCCCCTCGATCATGAGACACTGATCCTGATATGCCCAACCCTTAAGCATAACGGGTTTCTTGCCCTTAGGCCCACTGACCCATCCTTCAAGGACTACCTGACCCTGACTCCCACTAATATAGTATCTCTAGGTCCTCTTGCCACTTGCCTTTGGCGAGCAAGAGACACTGATCCTGATATGCCCAACCTTTCTTGCCCTTAGGCCCACAGACCCATCCTTCAAGGACTACCGGACTCTGACTCCCACTGGTATCTCTAGGTCCTCTTGCCACTTGCCTTTGGCGAACAAGAGACACTGATCCTGATATGCCCAACCCTTAAGCATAACGGGTTTCTTGCCCTTAGGCCAACACTGAGACCCATCCTTCAAGGACTTCCTGACCCTGACTCCCACTAGTATCTCTAGGTCCTCTTGCCACTTGCCTTTGGCGAACAAGAGGTTGAATATTTGCCTGTTCACAATTTCACACCTTTGGATGAGGGAGGACCATGGTCAGCGGTAAACTGAATACAGACCTCGTACAAGACAAGTTCTAAACGTAACCCTAACCCAGGGCCCTCAAAAGTTTTGAGGGTAGGAGGCTACAGGCTTGGAAGCAGGAGGCTACATGTTCTGCGTCTGGTCGAAGACCGGAACCCGAGCGCCGGAGGCACGAGGTCCACCCAAAAAGGGGGGTCCGGGGGTTCTCCCCCGGGAAAATTTTGAAATTAGAACCCCTCAGATGCATTTTCCAAGCATCTGAGAGCAGATTTAGACCAGTGAAGAGACCCCTCTGCACTGGTTTTAGTATCATCAGCATTGTCTGCTGCCAGTGCTGGGGAGTTGTCCAGAAAAAAGAGTAGCCTAGGCCTAACAGGATATCACATGTCATGAAGAATTTAATTGCTGATAGGCCTACCCCTCCCAGGGATTCCAATGTCTCTCTCAACTCCCAAAAGAGCCTGCAAAATTTCAAGCAAGCCAAAACTAGGACCATGCGCTAAGTGGTCAGCTGTTGACTCAGATCCCAGAAGTAATGGTAAACATTCAACCACGTGACCACTTCATTCCTACTTCCTGGTTTCGTTTCGACCAATCACAGATAGGCTTACAAAGGCATTCGGCATGCCGAAATCAAAGATGGAAGCCACAGCAGGTAACCAACAAGCATGACAAGGAAACACAGCTTTTTGGCAAAATAAACTTTGTTATCGCACCGTGTGCGGATTACTTGCTGTGGATGATTGCATGAAAATATTTTTGTCAATCTGCAGAAAGTACCCGGCGACAACTAGGGCTCTCAGACGGTGAATTTTCGCCGGGTGCCGCCTACTTTTGAGGGCCCTGCCTAACCCTAATCCTAACCGTAAACCTAATCCTAAGCTACCCCTAACCTTTACCCTAACCTAATGCCCAATGTAACCCTAATCCTAATGCTAATGCTAATCCTAAGCCCTTACCCTAAACCTANCACGTAATTACAATCACGAGAGCTTCTGGATTAGAGAAACAGGATGGTATTGTCGTCCCCTTATAAAGCTAAATGGCTTGAATTTCTATTAATGGTGAGCCGACTGAACAAGACGAGGACCAGAAGCAGAATGGTGGCAGCATTTGCTTTGAGCTATCACATCACAGTGACCGACATCTACGCATTGTGGTGGCAGCACTTTTGCTGGACGACTGCACAAGACAAGCGCCAGAAAAAGAGTGGTAGCAGCCTCTGTTTCGAGCTATCACGGCGACAGACCTCTCCGGCATCGTGGCAGTCACTTTCGCTGGACGACCGAAGAAGAAAAGGGCCAGAAGCAGAGTGGTAGCAGCCTTTGTTTCGAGCTATCACAGTGACAGACCGCACCGGCATCATCGTGGCAGGCACTTTCGCTGGACCACCGAAGAAGATAAGGGCCAGAAGCAGAGTGGTAGCAGCCTTTGTTTCGAGCTATCACAGTGACAGACCTCACCGGCATCATCGTGGCAGGCACTTTTGCTGGACGACTGGACGTGGTCTGGAGTCCGTGGTCTGGAGTCCGTGGTCTGGAGTCCGTGGTCTGGAGTCCGTGGTCTGGAGTCCGTGGTCTGGAGTCCGTGGTCTGGCGTCCGTGGTTGGTCGCATAAGATGTCGGTCATTCACAGTAATTGTGAGTTGCTATTGTATGATCATCTGCCATTGCAAATTACTTTTGTAACACGTACCTTTCCCCTCGGTCATGAGACATTGATATGCCCAACCCTTAAGCACAACGAGTTTTTCTTGCCCTCAGGCCCACAGACCCATCCTTCGAGGGTTTCCTGACCCTGACTCCTTTGGCCCAGAACCAATGCCAACTCAGTGACTTGCCTTTGGCGAACAAGAGGTTGAATATTTTCCTGTTCACAATTTCACACCTTTTTTGTTTTTTTATGGAGAACCTTTGGATGAGACATGTTCAAATGAACTTGACTCCATCCCTACAACACATCCTCTGTGGCCCAGTCCCTTATCTTCCATTGTTTCCATTTGTAGGATTAGGCCCAGTTTTGCAACCGGTTGCAATATATTTTTTTGTTTGTATTTCTTCCTTTCCGCGATGATGCGGGTGTAGGTCTGATCAGGTTTGTGTATGAGAGTAAATTTGCAACGACTGATCACCATCAATGCTATCACGGTTGCTGTTAACTGACTTATGAGGCATCATCACTTACTGCAGCTCCATGGTTTCAGTGAACTATGCTGTAATCGAGAGCTATTGCCGCGTCTGGCAATGTTGGCTCCATAAATGACAAAACAGAGCAATTAACACTGGTAATGTTAAAACCCACTCCTGCTCCAAAGTGAAATGCATGTAATTATGAATATTGCAAATTTATCATTCACGGTCATTCAACTGACAACTGCAGGCCAGGCACAGGTTGGTGGGCTTTTTCTGTTCATTGTCCTATCTCCAACTGTCAGCAAAGCTGACGATCCGAGACGGGCGTGGCTGGATTAGTCTGGCGCTTGTGCTCAAACCTACAGACATGGATGTGTCAATCCCCGTTAAAAATAGATTGTTGAGTCAATCGCCAATATGGCATCATTGGTTTTTTCTAAACAAAATAAGACAATTTAATCTACGCTGGCAGGATGAGGCTCGACCCCACAGGTGAAAATCTGAAAATCATGTCAAAGAGAGTAATGTTTCTATCACAGAATGGCCGTGACTGGATATTGAACTCCAATGTACCGAAAGTGAAAGGCGCTGAACTTGCCACCCCTGCAGATGGACCCAGGATTCACGGACCATAGCCTTTCGTCATTTTTTAACGTTCTCTTACGATTTATGTTTTTACATGTATATGTTTTATTGTTGTTGTAAACCCACGAATATAAATAAATAAATAAATAAATAAATTCACTTTTATTGCGAGGAATAAAAGGAACTGAGGACTGAACGTAACGGCTTCCTCGATCACGATCATTACTATGCATGCCTCTCTCGGGTTCATTCAGGTGCAGTCCATCCACAAGACCATGTAACCGCAGAACACACCAGTAATTGACCAATCTGGGCCAGGTTGCGTAGAAAAAAAGTACACAGAGCAGTACTTAACTAATAGAATATTGGCATTTCCTCTTTAACACAGTATTTATTATATTTATACTTTCGATATTTTTAAAAATCCTCTTTTCGTTCAGTGAGAATGAGGAGGTAGCCTAATTTTTTTCTGCCATTTGATGGCGCTGCGACCGTATCCACTTTTCCACTGTGACGTTGTACGGAACGCCAACGTCACACTGCCGTGACGTTGTGGCTTCATGCTCGCACCGCACATTGCCACGGAGATGACGTCCTGAAGACAATGGAGAGGCCTACAGCGACATCTTTCCGTGGAGAAGTGGCGACCTCCTCATTGATCTGTTTTTGTTGTTCCTTCGAGCTATCAGGGTGACAGACCTCACCGGCATCATGGCAGGCACTTTCGCTGGACGACCGGAGAAGACAAGGACCAGAAGCAGAGTGGTAACAGCCTTTGTTTCGAGCTATCACAGTGACAGACCTCACCAGCATTATCGTGGCAGGCACTTTCGCTGGACGACCGGAGAAGACAGGGACCAGAAAAGCAGAAGCAGAGTGGTAGCCTAGCAGCCTTTGTTTCGAGCTATCACAGTGACAGACCTCACCAGCATTATCGTGGCAGGCACTTTCGCTGGACGACCGGAGAAGACA
>NMRB01000778.1:171521-215033 GCA_002633025.1 Notospermus geniculatus | reverse complement strand
CCTTATCTTCCATTGTTTTCATTTGTAGGATTAGGCCCAGTTTTGCAACCGGTTGCAATATTTTTTTGTTTGTATTTCTTCCTTTCCGCGATGATGCGGGTGTAGGTCTGATCAGGTTTGTGTATGAGAGTAAATTTGCAACGACTGATCACCATCAATGCTATCACGGTTGCTGTTAACTGACTTATGAGGCATGTGATCAAACCTACAGACATGGATGTGTCAATCCCCGTTAAAAATAGATTGTTGAGTCAATCGCCAATATGGTACCATTGGTTTTCTAAACAAAATAAGACAATTTAATCTACGCTGGCAGGATGAGGCTCGACCCCCACAGGTGAAAATCTGAAAATCATGTCAAAGAGAGTAATGTTTCTATCACAGAATGGCCGTGACTGGATATTGAACTCCACTATCTCGAAAGTGACAGGCGCTGAACTCTCCACTTTCTACTCTAATGCAGATGGACCCAGGATTCATGGACCATAGCCTTTCTTCATTGTTTTACGTTCTGTTACGATTTATGTTTTTATATGTTTTATTTGTTGTAAACCCACGAATATATAATAAATAAATAAATTCACTTTTATTGCAAGGAATAAGGAACTGAGGACTGAACGTAACGGTTTCCTCGATCACGATCATTATTATGCATGCCTCTCTCGGGTTCATTTAGGTGCAGTCCTTTCACCTCCAAGACCATGTAACCGCAGCAATATCTTTTCTTAGGTTACACACCAGTAATTGACCAATCTGGGCCAGGTTGTGTAGAAAAAAGTACACAGAGCAGTACTTAACTATCAAAATTGGCATTTCCTGTCTAACACAGTATTTATTATATTTATACTTTCGATATTTTTAAAAATTCTCCTTTACATTGTTTAAAAATCTAATGAGTTTTTGGAAATGTATGTCTTAGACTCCTCCGCAGGGGCGATTTACTCCTATGAGCTCTGGAAGCCAGCTCGCCGCTTCTCGGAGCTCATCAGTGACCCACATGCGTTTGGACCCCCTAACCCTGACATTATCACGGTCAACCCACAGCGAAAATTATATGGTTTCAAAATCTACGAAAAGTTCTTTTAACCACATATTACAATCACGAGAGCTTCTGGATANAGAAGACAAGGGCCAGAAGGAGCGAGGTAGCAGCCTTTGTTTCGAGCTATCACAGTGACAGACCTCACCAACATCATCGCGGCAGGCACCTTTGCTGCACGACTGGAGAAGACAAGGGCCAGAAGCAGAGTGGTAGCAGCCTTTTGTTTCGAGGTATCACAGTGACAGCCCTCTCTGCCATCATGGTGGCAGCACTTTTGCTGAAGGTTACAAACCAGTAATTGACCAATCAGGAATGTGCCAACCACATTCCAAAAGCTTAAAGCCTCACTGTATTGAATTCAGGAAGTGCTTACGTCCTCCGACGTTAGTGTAGTGTACAATGTACTATATGCTCTATTTGAATACATTAGAGCTCGGTCTGCAATTTTTTCAATGTGTGCTGAAAACTGCGGCTTGATCCTTTGAAGTACGCATCATGCAAGCATTTTGGGGACTTCAAGAGGCTATGAGACCTATAGCTGCACTCTCGTAACACGTTGAAAATACCGTAAAATTCAATACAGTGAGGCTTTAAGAAAATTGCTCTTTTCTAAGTCTTAAGTCTAAGAGATGGGCGGTTGTAGTATTTTTTTGTTTATATTTCTTCCTTTCCGCTATGATGCGGGTGTAGGCCTAATCAGGTTTGTATGAGAGTACATTTGCAATGACTGATCATCATCAGTGCTATCACAGGATGCTGTTAAACTGACTTTTATGAGGCATCACCAGTATCTGTACTCCATGGTTCCATAGTTGCTAATAATTTAATATCCATGGTCATCAACTGACAACTGTAGGTGAGAGGCAGGTTGCTAGGCTATACCTGTTCGTTACCTGATCTCCAACTCTTGGACACGGGCATATGGATTGGACTGGTACCGGTACTTGTTTTCAAACATCAGCATTGATACATGTAAACCAATTCCAGTTAAAAATATTGTCGAATCAAAACAAAATAAGACAATTCAATCTATGCTGGCAGAACGAGGCCTGATCCTCCTGGTAAAAATCAGAAAATCATGTCAGAGTAACCTTTCTATCGTTAAGAATGGCAGTGACTGTTCGAACCCCACTATACCTCGGATGGTCAGCGGTAAACTGAACACAGACCTCATACAAGACAAGTTCTAAACGTAACCCAAACCCTAATGCTAACCGTAAACCTAATCCTAAGCTAACCCTAACTCTTACCCTAACCTAATGCCCAATGTAACCCTAATCCTAATGCTAATCCTAAGCCCTCACCCTAAACCTAATCCTAATAGTGTACGAAGTCTGTGTTCAGTTTACCTTTTGCCATCTGGGTCCTGTCACAGGTTTGAGATTTCGCCACCAGTGTCTCTCACGATCATGGTGATGATGACGTCACCAGCGCTTTCGCGCACACGTGCAAGAAAGTAAAGAACAATACAATAAGCAAAGAAAAATACTTAGGTACCAGTAATCATCATATTTTCAATATACCAACCGGTATTTTATTGTGTAGTAGGTAATACACATGTTTCATTTTTCCTTCTTACACTAGCACTAGCAGTAAGGGTACATTCCTGAGAGAGCATCCATTTCTTTTTTTAAAGCATATTTGACTTCATTAACACACTTCCAGAATACATTTATAGAAGTATTAAGAAGAGGATTTGGCAGAAGGCTAAAAGCCTATACAGCTTTATAAGCCATCTCCTGAGACAAAAATTAAATCAACATATAGGTAGTAGGCCTATAGTGGAAGAGTACAACAGGGTAACAAAAGAAAGAGAAAAAGAAGGAGGCCTACCCCCAGCACAAATGGCTTAATTGTAAGGAAGAAGTATAAACAGTTAAGAAAC
Organism: Notospermus geniculatus; assembly: GCA_002633025.1. NCBI lineage: Eukaryota > Metazoa > Nemertea > Pilidiophora > Heteronemertea > Lineidae > Notospermus > Notospermus geniculatus. The sequence goes on along the minus strand of NMRB01000778.1, from coordinate 212,106 downwards.
ACAGTAATACATAGATCCATTTCTGTTCTCCTATTTCTACATCACCAATTTATTGTACTTTTCACCGTTTAGATGTAAAACTGAAGTATCTACTGTAAAAATAAACATTTGTAATCTGTAATTCGTGCATTTCCGCTTCTCCATAGTCCAGCTGAAGTATCTACTGTAAAAATAAACATTTGTAATGTAATTCGTGCATTTCAGCTTCTCCATAGTCCAGCGTGACCATCATTTGGAATGCAATGACACTCGGAAAGGAAACGAATGTTTTAGGCCTACACAACAAGTTGTTGAATAATTAAAATATATCAGACATTTTTGATAGGCTTTCACGCAAAAACTAACATTTCAGCGTCCGTTGGCGGAGACAACTTTACCTACGTAGCAAATTCTGTGATCCTCCTTGCAGTATGGACGTTTCTTGTGAACAACATAGGATGATGGACTTCTTTATGTGACTCCGTTTCAACTGGATTGGAAATCGAGGATGGACTATATATGGAGGAGCAATAGATGTTTGTGCGGACTGTTCAAAGTTTAGTGTGACGTGGATGGAGGAGAGGCTATCTTGTTTAAAGCTGAAGACCATATATATGGGCCATTTTGGAACGTTTATACTATATTATTTAAATGTGACATGTTTTAAGGCATGGTTTCATCTGTGTGCATGTTTTAATGAAGGATTAACCCACGAATTTATTAAATTGATAAATATATCAGTGCAGAGGGCGTGTTAACACTTAATGAACGGCCTGTTTTCACTAGGCCTTTGATAGGCCTATGACGCACCCTCTGCACTGACATTTTATTCTATTCTTTCAGGTTGTGATGCAGTTACTCTCTGATGGAGACATTTGAAGAGGTCCATTTCCCACCACCTAAACCGTCTGCGATTCCTTATCCTGCTACATGTTAGAAAGATCCACAACCGCCATGCAGTCATCCCGTTCATTGTTGGTTGATGTTGATACACTGCAAATCCATAGATGTCAAAAGACCATTTCGCAGCACCAGCCCTGTTTCTCAACAGACATCACTTTTTAGAATACTACATGTATCAGAAAATATGTATTTTAATGTTCAGGCACTAATAAACTTGCCATAAAACATAGAAAATATTTGTCATCTTTCCACCAGTTCACCGCCTTTGTAACTGATCTTCCGGTCACACAGGAATCATGGAGCTAAGCCAAGGCTTGGAGCTAAGCTCCATGCTTTGACCAAAATAGACGATATCACTCCAAAAGAGGGCGCGCATGACCAGTTTGTAGGTCATTCTACGTTGTGAGATACTTTTTCGATGTTTCACTTCTGACGAGACGAAAAGTATCTCTACTGTATGAAGAATACCGCCATCTTGGATNAGCCCTGTTTCTCAACAGACATCACCTTTTAGAATACTATCAGAAAATATGTATTTTAATGTTCAGGCACTAATAAACTTGCAATAAAACATAGAAAATATTGTCATCTTTCCACCAGTTCACCGCCTTTGGAGCTGATCTTCCGGTCACACAGGAATCATGGAGCTTATGCTTTGACCAAAATAGACGATATCACTCCAAAAGAGGGCGCGCATCATGACTTATCAGTACAGACAAAACATCATCAGTGACATTAATGACCATCCAAAGTGTGTAGTTTACAGAGCTTTATGTAATTTTGGTGATGAATTCAAGATCAAAGATTATACCTCCTGAAACTGCCTGATTTCCAAGTAAAATCCCTTGTTCACTTTCGTCTTGGCACAATTAAACTTCCTGGTGTAGTAAGCAGAAATAGAAATGGGGACCATGAAAATTCAGTTTGTCAGCTTTGTGATAAAGAAGATACAGGTGAAGAGTTTCATTATCTCCTTGTTTGTCCATACATGTATTTTAAAGATATCAGATTAAAACATCTACGTGCAGATCGTTTTTGTTTCATCATGTGGTGTTACTTGACCTTCTCATTGTTGATGTATTTTCACTTGTTCAACTCATGCACTCTTGCACCTTTACTAAGGTATGAGTTAATAAAATCGTATCTTATCTTATCGCAAGTAAACAGCGTTAAGCCTAGTTTATACTTCGACGCAAGTCAATCGGCGTCTGACGCACGATCAAATCTGGACGCCCGACTTCGCAGAATTGATTCACAGTCCAGCGTACTTTAGAGACGGCGACCCGTTATGAAATTACTCAAGTAATTACAGCCTCGCGATTGGATGCCGACCAAATCGCACGCCGGGGTCGGCGTCGAACGCAAGATCGCGCGTCGGTCGCCGGCGATGGTCGTGCGTCGAAGTATAAACAACGCAAATGCATGTAACGAAATGACCAAATGCATGTAAGGCAATAAAAAAAAACTTGTTTCTCATTTCAATTTTCCCTCGAAAAAACCTTTCTAAGGACATTTTTGTGTGTAACATTTTATACTCAAGTCATCTCAAGTCATTTCAGTGCATCTGTGGTTAAAATTCGGTCTAAAATTGTACGATACCAAAAATCACACCTGAGGCGTGAAATGGCTAGCCGTCTCCAGAGATTAGTGTAGCGACCGTCAACCTCGGCCCGAGCGTAACGAATCTCTGGGTACGAGATTGGTACGCGGGAGTGAAGTAGCAAAGACGGGAACCAGTCTCGCGGGGAAGTTACATGAGAACCTTTCGATATCGGAGCCCCTTTTTCTATCCCTCCCAGTGACCCAGTGTGTAGACACAAGAGAAAACTGTTATGGTAGTGACAGATTGACTTAATGAAATATTTCATGTGGTCACGACAGATTTAGTTAATCATTCACGAACGCCTACGATTACGTAACAGTTCCCGCCTGATTTATACCACCTTTATTGCGCGTGTAATAAACTTGGTCGCGCTATAAGATCCAGTTGATTTAATATTTAGTGATTTGTTTGAAGTCGCTATAACAAATAAATATGGTGCTTTAGCAACATAGCAAAGTTGAGACAGGGTCAAATCAAATCCCCTGTTACCACCCACGAGGCGCAACTGTGTTGGTCACGACTTCATCAGCAGTGGGGACTCGTTCAGTCGCGTTCTGTTCATAACGTCCTGTAGTGGACTCCCAAGTACGCATACAGCCCCGGAGGTCAACCATACCTACCCTATCGGAGATTAAGAAGACGTACCTCTCCTGAAACCCCAAAGATTTAATTCTGACGACGTGTGAAGGAGAGGAAACTTCATCAGGATTTATTGGAGACAAAAGTGAATCCGAACCTTTTCGTCCGCAAGTTCACTGCGAGGAGACAACATGGGATGTGTAAGTTGACCTTTCCCCTCGTTTTCCTCCGTTATTTCTCACGTTTAAGCGGGTGATCCACTGTTGCGATTTCGGCTTGAGGCGGGGTTGCGTTCCCTTGCGGTTACCTTATATGGCAATCGGAAGTCCTTATAAGGTAACCGCAAGGGAACGCAACCGCGTCTCAAGCCAAAATCGCAACAGTGGATCACCCGCTTTATTCACATCTTCAAATCCCCTTTACCACCCACGAGGCGCAACTGTGTTGGTCACGACTTCATCAGCAGTGGGGACTCGTTCAGTCGCGTTCTGTTCATAACGTCCTGTAGTGGACTCCCAAGTACGCATACAGCCCCGGAGGTCAACCATACCTACACTATCGGAGATTAAGAAGACGTACCTCTCCTGAAACCCCAAAGATTTAATTCTGACGACGTGTGAAGGAGAGGAAATTTCATCAGGATTTATTAGAGACAAAAGTGAATCCGAACCTTTTCGTCCGCAAGTTCACTGCGAGGAGACAACATGGGATGTGTAAGTTGACCTTTCCCCTCGTTTTCCTCCTTTATTTCTCACGTTTATTTACCTCAAGAGTGGCGCAGCGGTGGTTGAGCTTCGGACGCATGACCGGGAGGACACGAGTTCGATTCCCAGCCGAGTTGCCACTTTGTATGCTCAACTGGTCTGAAACAATTATCCAACAAGCACAAAAAACGACACACAAGATGGTAGTAAACATAAGTCGCCTCCAAATCTTGCAAATTTTCGACCCCAACCGGGGTCTTCCTCAGGCACTTTCTAGTTGAGATCACTCACTTCTGCGATCTCAACTAGAAAGTGCCTGAGGGGGTCGAAAATTTGCAAGATTTGGAGACGACTTTATGTTTACTACGGAATGAGCCCTTGAGTTCCCCAGAAAGTATCTGGAGAGACTCTGGGGTCATGTGAAGACTGTTTCACTTAGTTTTCTCGTGTTGCAGGGATCCAGTATTGAGGTGTCGCCCAGGAACAGCCCTGTACCCCGACCTACAGGACACCAACAACAACGGCAAAATAGCGATCACTCTCTCGGGAAACATCCCGAGACTCAAAACGGTAACGTGACACACGAGGAGAGAAGGAGTTCAAGTAGTCACAGCGTGCGGAGTGAACACAGCGTCAAGAGCCACCACAGTAGGAAGAGCGGACGTAGTGTCCATAGTCACCACAGCGTCCATAGTAACCACAGTCGTCGCAGTGTGAAGAGCCAGGGAAGCCACCACAGTGCAACACGAAGTCAACACAGTGTTGGAGTCGGAGAGGACAATACGACCGCCCCAGAGGGCGAAACTTTTCAACAAGACAATGACGAAAACTTAGCGGTAACTGCGCAAAGTGAGACCGTTGCCCTTGACAACCAGAGCCACCACAGTGATGGTGTTACACAAGACTGTGTCCAGGACAACCAGAGTCATCACAGTGTTAGTGTCGCTCAGGACAACGTTGCCGTGGATACTCAGAGTCATCACAGTTTTGGTGATAGTCGGGTTGCCCAGGACAACCAGAGTCATCATAGTGTTGGTGTAACGGATGACAATGGGGTTGCAGAGGACAACCAGAGTCATCACAGTGTTAGTGTTGCTCAGGACAATACCGTTGCCATGGATACTCAGAGTCATCACAGTGTTGGTGTGACGGATTACATTGGGATTGCCCAGGACAACCAGAGCCATCGCAGTTTTGGCGTGACGGAGGATAGTGGGGTTGCACAGGACAACCAGAGCCATCGCAGTTTTGGCGTGACGGAGGAGAGTGGGGTTGCCCAGGACAACCAGAGCCATCGCAGTTTTGGCGTGACGGAGGATAGTGGGGTTGCACAGGACAACCAGAGTCACCGCAGTGTTGGTGTCATGGAGGAGAGTGGGGTTGCCCAGGACAACCAGAGTCACCGCAGTGTTGGTGTCATGGAGGAGAGTGGGGTTGCCCAGGACAACCAGAGTCACCGCAGTGTTGGTGTCATGGATGACAGTGGGGTTGCCCTGGACAACCTGAGCCATCGCAGTGTTCGCGTGGCGGATGATAGTGGGGTTGCCCAGGACAACCAAAGTCATCACAGTGTTCGCGTGGCGGATGATAGTGGGGTTGCCCAGGACAACCAGAGTCGGCATAGTGTTGGTGTGACGGAAAATAAAGGCGTCACTGAAACAGAAAATGGCGCCAACCAAGAGGAGATTCCGAGCCCTCGTGATGACGGAGAAAATGAAGACAGTGAGGGGATGTATGAATAAACATAAAATCTACAAAAAGGCCTACTCAACCTCAGATTCATGACAAGTAGGCTTACAGGTACTTTTATTTCATGAACGTGGAAAGCCCAGGGAACGAGGTTGAACAGCAGCGACACTATTCAAACTGAAACCAAGCGCATGCGCATTGCTTGTGCACGTGGCAATCCCCAGCGCGTGCTGCCCCGGCAGACGTTGAACCAGTACATCGTCAAACGTGGTCTGTGGGACACTATTTTGGGATGTTGAACAATTTACACAGGCGAAAATCATGGATTTCTTTGTTCATGCAAGGTGATGGGGACAAAATTATTTGTCAGAAGTCAGGAGTAAATTAGTAAAATTGTCCTTTTTTGTTCTAAATGTATAAATCAAGACAGTGTAAATACAACTTCTTGCACAGAAAAGAATTTGGTTCGTCTTTTATATTCGCCAAACAGGGGTGGTGTGAATGGAGAGTCTTTCTCCCAGAGATAATGTCTGGGGAACAATGGGGTCATGACGTGGAGACATCAGCTACTACCTCTCTACGAGTCCAACCCTCGTCGACGAATTTCTCCACCCTGTCAACTTCTGAGCCACTCTCCCCATTATCTTAATCAGGCCCTAAATCCCTGCCACTGGTGCTAAAGCAAATAAGATCCAAGCGTAGAATGGTATCTTTTTGCGCGCTCTGCCTCAGATACGTTCTCCTCCCACGAGACGTGGGGTGTCGCCATCTGACGGTGTTTCATTGAACTATACAGTAGCCTGGTGTCTGTCCTCTTGTGGCTCGCGGACAAGGAATCAGTCATGAGACGCAGCTGGACCACGTGCGTGATGAACTAGGTCGATTTCCCACGATCATAATGGCTAAATTTAAGCAGAAAAGCATTCTGATGAAGTGTGAACCATTCGTCCACGTTCTGACATCGAGAAAGAGGGATGTCAGATGTGAACACTGCTTTCTGAGGTGATTTCATTTTGATGCAGTTTTCAATCTGGCCCTTTTCATGCTTTTCACCCATTCCAGCAGAACCGTGCAAGCGCCATCCTCATGTCCTTGTATGATGGAGTGACCAGTTTTCGGGGCAGAACAGTTTTCGTGGTACTCCCGTTTTTCCCCGTTCGTTCACGTTTATTCACGCGCGCGCCCGCGAGACAAAAACATTTCACGGTAAATTAATATCTCTATTTTCGACACATAACAAAATAATTACGGACGCAAAGTGACTAACGCCACAATCGGGTGGTAAAGTCTTAGGCCAACATGGCTTAGTACCACGAAAACCGGTCACACCATCATACCTGTCAAAAGTGACGACCCGCTCATCTGTCTTTGTAGACCTAAAAAGAGGTTGTTAGGCTAGAGTAAGGTGCATCTGAAGTGAATAGATACTGGTCGGTCTACATGTTAATATAGGTATACAATGTTAATGCTACCCTGGTTTCAGGTATCCCCTGCCCCCCCCATCGCACACCCAGGAAAGATAGGCCTACCGGTACATCCTGCCCAATCCTGTAGGCCAAATATGGGTCTGGCTGCATGTGGCCACCCCAGGGCCGTATTTAAAGGGGGGGGCGAGGGGGGCAGTTGCCCCCCCTGAGCCAACCAAAAAACGTGATTTTCATGCGGATTTTGGGCAAAAAACGACAAAAAGAGGTCTTCTGCCCCCCCCCTGAGAGGCTTCTGCCCCCCCTGGACCAAAAAGTTAAATACGGCCCTGCACCCTCCTCAGGTATGTCAGGCGTCCCTTGCAAAACTCCTGGCACCACCTCTGCTATCACGCCCCCCCCACCAGCATCTGAATAGCACACCGCCCGGTTTCTATTTTTACCAACGAAGGTCGGACAAATATTAGATAACAAGTAGACTTTACTGAGTGACCACATTGTCGATGGTGAGACAGGACAAAAGCAGGGTCGGACAAACACAATGAAATTGACACGTCCGACGTCACTCGGGCGGTTCGCTATTCATTGATGTAGTAAGTTCATGGTACCTATTCTTTCAGCAAAGAAAATCTCCAGAGATGCTCAGCTTGTAAAGTGGTTAAATATTGCAATAGGTCATGTCAGGTAAGGAGATGGCCGTTTATCTTCAGAAATCGATCAGGAGGAAGACTGGATGTCAGTTTCATTTTCTGGGTCGTCAAAACCTTCAGAAACCTGTTTGGTGATAGTCTCGGATCTAAGTAACCAAGACGAATGTGATTACTAGTCAAAGACCCAAGCACCCTACACCATCTAGTCCATGAATGTATTCTCTTTATTTCAGCGCCAGGGATGGGACCTTCACAAATTGGAATGCAAGTGTCTGCAGAACGTATCACCTCGTGTCCCAACGGAGAGCGCTCGCATCATGTTCAGACTGATTATCAAGCACAAGGTTGGCATTCTTGATTTTCCTACTACCGGTACATGTATAAGTTATACATGTCACATTCCCTTACAGTGGAACCTCTCCATTAAAGGAGCACGGTATTGGATCTCAAATGCGTTATTTGACTGCCAACATAGAGGGAGCCACTTGAGCTCATCCATATTGAAGTCATCCAAAATCTGGGGTAGCGCGTCAGGCGCAAGTTTTACTCACTCCTGTGGTCGGAGCCTAGTGTAGATGGCAGCACCGATGGTAAGCCAGAATGCATTGCGTTATTTGACTGCCAACATAGAGGGAGCCACCTAGCGGCAGTAGGACAAATACAAAAATGCATTACAAAATGTAGGCGATAAATTGGGTCATTCGCCAGAACGTAGTTAACCCCTCAGGTTGGAGAGTGGTGCGGTGGCGCCGGCTGTTGAGAAAAAGTGGCAATACCGTGCTCCTTTAAGGACACCATTGGGATTGACAGATACTCTCCTTAATTGAGAGGTGCCCTGATTAGTGAGGTCCAAATAAAATAAAATGACCAGTTGGTGTCCTTAGTGGAGAGGTGTCCTCCTGGCAAAGGTGTCCACTAACATGACTAAGGGAGTTTACTCTGTATTTCGTTACAAAGAGCTGATTGTGGCTCCATTGTGTACCTAAATATTAATTGAAAAATACTCATCTTTCAGAATGGAGCTTTCAAATCTCTTGATAATGCCAAGATCAGATGTTTTGATGATTTTCAAGATCGTAAGTCTGAATTTGTCGTAACTGATAAAATCTCATAAACTTGATTAGGGCTGATTTGGAGAATCTGGGGCACTTCCATAGGCCTACGTGAGCTCATCCATATTGAAGCTCATCCATATTGAAGTCATCCAAAATATGGGGTAACGCGTCAGGCGCAAGTCTTACTGACTCCTGTGGTCGGAGCCTAGTGTAGATGGCAGCACTGATGGTAAGCTAGAATGCATTGATGTCAACAGGACAAAGTCTCATATTTCCCTCCAACTCGTTTCAGACTTCACTGAGATAAAACAGGATGAGGAGAAATGCAAGCAGTTCATGGAACTACAGCAGACGTTAAAACTATTCACTGAAAATGTGATTGATCTTCCCCCTGTCGAGGTCTTATTTGTGATATTTGGGAGGGTGAGTGTGTTCGTGTTATCGTAACCAAATAAAGCACTGTCAGAGTGGTGCAGTGAAATCATCGCTGCGGGCGCTGAGGTTGTTGATAAATTCTTGATTTCCGAGCTAGAAATGTAGGTGTCTGATCTCGCAGCATCTTGTTTTCAGGTGTGCATAAACAGTTTTACCATCGCAGATGCAGAGATGCTGCCAGTAGGTGTCGGAATTTATCTCAGGTTGGTATGATACAAATGACAGGTTCTGTAGGCCTAGCTGCCAATCAGCAGAGTTTAAGCAGTTATGAAACATGACATGATGAGTTCTGGATTTGAAGTTTCCTTCAATTAATTGCTATCGTTTGTTTCCAGTGCATCAATATTTGACCACTCGTGTGATCCTGATGCTACGGTGACCTTCACCGGGACAACTCTAGAGGTCAGAGCTCTCAGAGACATTCCTCACGGAGACAGCTCAAAGGTAGTTGTCTATGATGAATCCTTGTGATGCTGACACACCATCAGAGACCAAAGACGACACACCATCTGAGACCAAAGACGCTCAATCCATAATTGTCTCAGCAGTGCATATACAGCAGAGGTATCTCAAGTTAGATGTGTAGGAGTGTCACATACGTTCGTATGGATGCCTTCTGCTGAGTTCGTCTGACGTATCTGTCACCACTGCTCATTCCCAATCTACTGATCATTGTCACTGATTTAGTCTTCAAAAATGTTACTGTGTACCGGTATGTTTCAGGTACGGATCAGTTACATTGACCAGTTGGCTCCAAGAGATGAACGACAGGCATCCCTCGAGAGATATTACTTTAGGTGTGATTGTGTCAGATGTAAGGACGAGGAATTGGTAAGTTTGAATTCCGCAGTCGTCATTAGGGTGGTTAGGGTTGAAGTTAGAAATAGGGAGAATTGCGTGAGATGCGCTCTCATGCCTCAGTCGACTGTGCTGAAAGGAACCATAAGTTTATTTTACAAAACTTTTAGCTAGCTTATTCCTTGGCTAGGTGCCACTTACTACCGTCAGCCCGCCTCAAGGATGTTCTACCTTGCAAAAGTCCAGAGCTGGTTCGAGAGAAGAAAAGCAAATTGTTTGTAGTTGATACTTTATTTTCTAAGAGTGAAGAATCCATTCTACCACGCTTTCTCTAGGAAATCTAACGCTCTGTTCATTCTGGTCTTCAATGGTTTCAAACTGACTTACATGTACTATCATAGAAATCTACTCAGTCTATAGTGATTTGCTTCAGATACTTTTAACAGATTGAAATTGAACATTTTCTACTGAATTGTGCTACAGTACCCAGATGGAAGAGGTTGTGTGATATTATATTGTTGAATTGTGTAATTATCGAAGTCCTCCTGTTGCATTGAGGAGAAGTCGGTTTGAAACCAATTCAAGTTAGAACACAACTTAAGTACATCTCCAAAAACATATCATGACAACATACTGCACACTACATCAACAACAATGTCTTGAAACACATCCACAGTTTGTCAGACGGGTAGTACTCCCTGTCATCAGAAGCACGTCTGGGGGACATCACAGGAGTGTTGCCTACTTGCGGGAGGGGCATGTCGTCATGATGAATATGGGCTTTCTCTTATATGAGATGATGACAGCCCTTGCATCTCTGTTACTCAAACAACCAGACAGATAAATAAATAAATAGATGAATACATAAATATCTATGCTAGAATCACCATAAATTAAGCAGTCTTGAATGATATAGGATAAATGTGAGGTGGTCTAGGAAAACCCGCCGGATGTCGCGTTTGAGGAAAGTGTTAATGGCCTTGGTGAACCCACGCATTTCAGTAGCTGAAATGTGCTACGTAACAGGTGAACAGTAGCAGATCAATGCACAGGCAATCTAACAACCCTTGTTGATCACTCAGTGCCTTCCGACGGGGTTTTCCTAGACCGCCACACAAATATCAGTCCTTCATGACTATCGCAAGTACAAAGGACGATACCAACCAAGAAACAATCTGACACATCTGAAATCATCTAACAGTTCTAATAAACATAAAACATCTAAAACAAAAACGGTCATAAATAAATTACATATATCTCACGCTAACAACACTCTTTCTTTAGTCTTATATGAAAGGGAAAGGCCCCTGATGTTTTCATCCAAGTCAAATCAAGCATACGTAAGTTTAGCTCAGAGAAATATTAGAAAATTTGTGTAAACTGACTAGAAAAGTGTATCAAACCAATGAATTTCTGAAAGGGAAATAGGCCTACTTCATCAACACATGAAAATGTCACCCTTTCATGGTGCTGCTTGCACTTAGTCCGAAAAATCGTGGTTCACAAGACTTGGAATCTGAAAATCCAAGGGTTATTTTGGTTCTACAAACCATTGGCAGATGGCAGCAGTGAATGCGAGTCTTGTTTTACCAGAGCATGCTGCACGTCAGACTTGCTTACTTTCAGTGCATTACTATTAATAGATCCTCGATGATATGTGTATATTTTGCATGTTCTTCCACTGGCACGTCTTTTTACTCGTCCCTGAGATCATGGCAGGCAGACATCCATGTTTTGTTGCATAGTTGGTAGAGTCGAACCGTGTCTGCATCCGGTTCTGTTACAGCTAGCAGTCCGGTGTCTGATATTGCCACGCCCGTCGGTCCGGTCAGTTCTTTCTTCTCCAAGAGGTTGTGGACTGTCTCGTCGTCTGTGTCTATTATCATCAGCATCCCGTTGGTGCTGTCAGCGGCGATCACATACCCATCGCGATGGATGCAGAGACCTTTCAGCGACGCCTTTTCATGCGGCGGTTTGTACTTTGCGACAGCGTCACAACTGCTCGTGAATTTCGTGATGCAGTTGTCTCCAACGTCGGAGACGTATATGTTGTCATGGCGGTCGATAGCAACGTGGCAGGTACCATAGCAACTGATACCCTTGTTGTCATGGAGTTTTGACTCGGTTACAAGGATGCCATCACTTGAGAACTTTACTATGGAGTTCTTGAAGAAGTCGGTCACGATATATTGTCCGTTCTTGTCGATGGCGATTCCGCAGGGGCAACAGAAGTCGCCGAACTGCTGATACTTCTTACCCCACCTGTCATAAATCTTGACGCAACGGTCCATGGCGTCGGTGACGACTATCTTCCCGTCGTCTGTTGTAGCGATGGCACGAGGTCGCAACACGCCCTCGCCAATCGTACGGACGTAATTCCCCTCGAGATCGTAAATCTGAAGCCGGTTATTCTCCGTGTCAGTGATGACGAGTTGGCTGTCTGGCAGGAATGCAACGTCATGTGGGAAGCACTGTTCACCGGTCCAAACATTGGTCGTCGTGAACTTACACAGGAAGATCAATTTGCAGCTTTCCAACGGTGACATGGGGGTCGGGGACGAGTCCTCATTGGCATTCACGCTCAGATTCACGTTTTCGATCTTACCAAGCCGTATAGCTTTTCTTGCAGGGACGAATTTACTTATTTCGACACATTCAGAGAATACAAAATTGTCAAGACAGTGTTCCTCCAGGACGACGTTAATCTTTGAACTTAGGTCCTTGTACGTTCGGAGAATCTCACGCTCGTTCTGTCCATCGAGCAGTTGTCGGGTGGAGATGAATAGCTTGTGGAGAGCATCGTGGTAGCTATCCAAATTATCCTTCTTCTGATGCATGTTGGTGACGCTCGTGTTGTAGTCAGATTCTAACCTCGCTAATAACAGCGCCTCTCGTTTCCTCAATGCTAAGGTCAACTCTTGTGTCCTCATTTTCACCAGGTCTGTCGACTCGGAGAAGATGTTTGCAACCTGGGACTCGATGTCATCAAGGCTGTGCGCAAACTGTTTGATTTCTGTCACCTTCTCTTCCAGACATGCCACGCGATCTTTAAGCCCCTCTTTACACTGATTTACCCCCGTCGCAAGGTCAGATATCGCGTGACCTGAATGCTCGCCAAGGATCGTGCAACAGGAACAGATCGCGGTGCAGCATTCCTGACAGAAATATTGCACAGTCTCCAAGATATGTTTACTGCACGTGAGATTCAAGTCCGACACTTGAAGCAAATCAAACTTCCGATGCTTCTTTAAGAGGGCGCTACTATCATGCTTCACGACGCACCCAGAACACAGATATTTTGTGCACTCAATGCAATAGGTTGCTGCCGTGATATGCCGTTGAGCAAGTTTACAAATATCGCATTTCTTTTTCGTCACATCACGACTTTCCGCCTGCTGGACTTTCTGCAATAACTCCGATATGCGTGAAACTTTGAAGTCGTTAGGGAATCCTGCTATTCCATTGGACGGAACCATGGTCCGTGTTCGGCATGTTGGACACGATATCATATCATAGAGCGAGAGGGCGCTGTCGACATTCTCGAACCTCTGAGCTTCATACAAACCTTGGAGGCAGGGGGTGCAGAACGTGTGCAAACAGGGCAATGTTTTAGGACTCTGTAACGTATCGTAGCAGATAGAACACTTTAGAAGGTCGTCCAGCTCCTCGTCATGGTGATGGGCACTTGCTTCCAAAACTACAGCCGTTGCCATAGTGACCAGTTTGTGTTGCTTTGAGCCTGGAAGGATAGAATATGAGGAGAATAAGTTGTCATGGAAACAAATCACAGAATGAGCCTGGAGTCGTGACTTGTGTCCCAAACAGGAGCGACACTTCATCTTCGACTTCATTGATCTTTTTTCCTGTAAAGACAACTTCTAAGCGAGGAAATGTTAAAGGGCCTCCAGAGGCAGCTTGCTATTAGGCTACTGACAGTACTGCCACTATACAACAGGTGGCGCTAGTAACCATGAACTCATGTATTCTGGATCAAATGTTGACATTGATGAAATTTTACTTAAAAAAATGATGCCAAGTTGTACCCTTATGCCACCAATTCTGTGATAGTAACCATATCAATATGCACTAAAATGCTGCCTCTAGAGGCCTTTTACGGAAACGTCCTTGTATTCCTGGAAAGTTGAAGCATAGAGGGAAAGCTAGCAATGTTTTGCCATCAGTTAGTCTTACCCACTCCAGTTCGACCACCCGCTGAGTCACGCTTGTCGCTCATTTTGAAGAGGTACAAAAAAACATGACCACCCCGTCACGGTTCTTCTGACCTAATCACAAAATGGTGGGAGTTGGTGGATGATTTGCATGATATTTCCCACACACTGACGGTGCAAAATAGTCAAAGCTATTGACAGTATTATAGCGTGCACATCGAACTTCCCTGTGCTTGTCTGTCTGGCTATTGTGTCCTGATAACGAAAATAGAAAGCTGTCTAAAAACAAGTATGTTTGAATGGTGATCATTGATCAGAGCTTCTGGGCAGACTAGGGGGGTCATCATTCAGATAAACACACTGTTCGTTCGATTCATAATCCCCTGCAGTGTGTGGAGGATTACACTTCGATCAGTGGCCAAAGATTACAACTATCTAACAGTGTTCTAATTTATAAAGTATTTGGATTGCGGTTATGTGCTTGAGCAAGCAAGGCACTTCAGAGTAACAAGTGACACCTCTTGTCTGTAAACATTTACATCAGCTTTAAAAGAATGTTAGTAAATGTTATGGGTGTCATATCGTCATTTTCCCAAAGCCTCCAGACCGTGTAATTGAATTGAAGCCATGATTGTTGTGACAGGCGTATCATATTTTTACCTCGCCTTCAGGGCCTGAAGCCAAAGCATTATTGGCCCTGTTAAGTATGGACAAGGTACAAGGCACCGCAGTTACTGTCCCATGCGGCAGACATTGGATAAAGTAATCAAGAAGCAATGAGAAAAGGGTCAAAATGTAAAAAATGGTGCATATCTCTCTTTGGAAATGATGTCTCACTTGAGATCTACAGGGTGGGCAGAGAAGTGTCCCTCGAACAATAGCATTTCCTTTGTTTCTCTATTGTTCGAGGGACACTTACTCTGGCCCACCCTGTAGAGAGAGTGATTGTGCAGAAGAGAATGCGTTGCTACCAAAATACCTTATCCAGTTGATGTCCTACCTTGTTCAAGTCAAAAAGATGTTTCAGACATTTTACCTGGTTGTTCAGTCATGCACTTCCTGATGGATGCATGTCATGCAAACTCATCGATCCACTGGTCCTGTGGTGCTAATGGTCTGATGTCCACACATATGACAACGTGTAAATCCCGGGATATTGACAACCCATCTGCCAGTACCATGACAACAACATGTTTGACAGGTACTATTTGTACAAAATGACACTGATTGATTTCGCCTGAGGTTTTCTGTAACTCCCTTATTGCTGACAACATAATCAATGGTCGTTTACGATTGTGGACGCAGACAAGCAGCTGATTTTGAACGAACATTTACCAGACTTGTACATCTATGATCAGGGCCCGGTTGCACAAAACTCACGATAGCGCTAACTTGGTGTTAGCGCGAACTTTATGTTAGATGACGTAAAAATCTATTGTCTTTTTACGTCATTTAACATAAAGTTAGCGCTAACACCAAGTTAGCGCTAACATGAGAGTTTTTGTGCAACCCAGCCCTGAACTACCGGGTAAAATATATCAATCTGTTTTGATGTACCAGTAGTTTACATCCTGAGGTTATGAATGTTTCTTATGCTTGCTCCCTCCATCACTGTGTACGAACGGTGACGAAGGGAGCGAGTGCTAAGAACCTCTGATATTCTCAGGATGGTATCTTAGGTCAACTGCGGACAATTCGCTAGTATGCAGTCCATTCCTCAGTACAGCTGTTCATGTTAACACGTAGGTACAATCTGCAGCTGCCTTCCACTAGAGTTCTAAAACTTGGTATACAGGTACCTCAAGTAGCTCCCTACTTTCCTGGGCCGACCGCACAGAAAGTCCGATAGTGCTTTTGGTGCACATCGGCAGTTTAGCTGACGCACTTTTCCATTGAATGGAGAAGTGCGTCATATTAACTAACTGCCGATAGGGCTATCGGAGTTTCTGTGCGGTCAGCCCTGATGGATAAAAACCTGGCCAAAAGTGAATGAGTCTAGGATCAGGAAAGAAGGAAAGTAATTTGGTTTGATTACAATTTTGCATGCAAACTACCAATGAATTATTCATTGACTCTGGTACTGGTCATGCTTCTTGGACATGCTGGAGGTTTCACGACAAGGTTGGATATGAGTGTGTTGGCTGTATAGAGGTTTCCCACGTGACATCATAACGGCCACGTTGGCGGTCATATTGACCACGTGTTTCCTGAAGGAACGTCACGATGACATTATTTCGTGTGCTGTCTCGTCACGTCAGGCGTAATGTCAATCCACGTGTAGCACCCTATTGACGCCAGTTTGCGTCATTTTGACGTCCAGTCACATGATTTGATGACATCAGTGGGATTCCTTTATAGAGAAGAACTGGGCGAAGTGAATGTACAGCAGGAGGAAACTGGAGTGCCCGTGCAAAAACCTGTGCTGTCAAAGAGAGTCGCGCTCCGTCTCACAAGGGAATCAAACCTGGATGCTCAGAAGCGAAAGGCGCGCATGTTTCCACTGCATCACTGTGACAGCCCATTTAACTGATGAGGGCCACACCCATTGATAACCAGATCTAGAAAAACGACAGATAGACGACACCAAAGAGACATGAATTCTCAATAATATGTCACTCACCTGGTGTAAACTTACTTCATCAAAATAGCCCAGTCATCACATCTTGCTTAGTCCTCACAGCCAGCTTTCTGATCCTAAACCATATCCATTCTGATACACACAGCTGCTGCATAAGCTACTTAGTATCTGCATATGCAGCATACGTAAACTGCAGCTGCTATTGCTCTATTGATGAATCCATTGCCTCCGGTCCATGCATTTTAAAGCTCTTATTGTCTGCTTTCATTGTTCCATTCGTCTTGAGTATCTGTCCAGTGTCCTCTGCGGTCAGTTGGAAAGTCTTGATCGATTCTGTAGCACAATGGTGTCTGTGATCTCCCTCAACCCAGGCACACCAATGTCTGATGAATTATAAATAATTGGGATTTCTGATGCATGAATTACTACTCATATTCTACACACGCCAGGTGCTCAGTTTACCTGACAGTGTGGCTGTTACTTTTGCTGAGTTCACCCCCACTTCAGGCTACATTCAGCTCTGTTGAAAACCTGTCACCCCTGTCCATCCCTGCCCGCCTCCACACTTACAAAAGTTGGCCATACCTTGGCAGGATTCTATTGTGTTCTGTTGTTTGGGACACTGGGATTTAGCACCTGTGGACTTTTGTGCATTCAATAAGTGGGGGTGCAGCTAACAAAAAGAATGTCCCATTCATGTTGACAACGCCAACACACTGAGCAAACGACAGCATTATTCTCTCAAAGGCATAGCTTACATTTATCAATACTTTATGGTGTGCTATATCAAAAGAACCAATAAACTATTGTGATAATCACTAGTGAATATTTCTGTTTGGGGACAAGCTAAATGCTAACTAATTACAAGACCTTTATGAATAAAATTCATGTTCTGATTACCTTGTAATGACTATTCTTGTCAGGTTGGATTTAGTACGTGATAACTTGGTTGAAAATCATAAATGTCATGTAGTCCATGTTGACCATGATGCGGTTTGTGGGTTAGCATAAAAAGTTTGTTCCTTGACTGACATAAAGGTAGCTTGCCATGAGCTTAAAACGTACACCTGGGCCCGGTTGCACAAAACTCACGATAGTGCTAACTAGGTGTTAGCGCTAACTTTATGTTAAATGACGTAAAAATCCATTGTCTTTTTACGTCATTTAACATAAAGTTAGCGCTAACACCAAGTTAGTGCTAACACCAAGTTAGCGCTAACATGAGTTATGCGCAACCCAGCCCTGGCTGTCAGATTGGTGCAGTGGAAACACCGCCGCCTGCCACCTCTGACGTGCCGGGTTCAATCCCTGGTCGGACCCACACTTCATGTGACAGAGAGGGCAACTCTCTTTGACAGTGCAGTCCAGGTTGCACCGTTCCAGTGTGCTCCTGGCCTAGGCCCTGTCAATTGTCTCAATCAGGACATTTTTGACAAATTTTCCTGGTTCTTCATTGCAGAATGATCTGATGTTGTGTTTGAGCTGTCCAACAAAAACCTGTAATCAGGTTATCCTGGCATCAATGGGTAAGCAGAATTTGGATGGTAGCCCTGTATTTTGTCATCAGTTGATGTCTGCTTGGGCTCTTTTTGCCTCACCTCTCCAAAGTTTCATTGCCTGAATCAAGGATGGTGTCGAGATTCTACTCACAGAGTCAAGAATTCACTCCTTTTCCAATCTATCACTCTGGTTGATGTACCATCTTCCGACTTTCAGAAGCATGTCCTGAGTGCAAGGTTAAAGTCAATGGTGCTGATTACCAAAGAGAGAGGCAGAGTGCAGTGCATCGTTGCAAGGAGACTTATCAAGCTGTTGCTGAAGAGACAGGTACGCACATTTCTTGGCTGTCTGACGCCGCTTCTTTGTAGCTGGGGCCATCCTGAGTTGTCATTTGGAGTAATTACATGTGGCTCTTTACGGTTTGAGGACAATTCGTCCCCAGAGCGCATGGAGAAAACTTGCGTTGTCCATCATCTTTCCAGACCAGTCAACCGTCGTCAAGAAAGTCAAAGACTGCCTCCAACAAACTGAGAAGCTCCTACCTCCTTTCAATATCTACATGGTGCGCCTCCAGGACAAGTTATTAGATGCATACACCAACCTTGAACTGTGGGAGGAAGCATTGGAGTGCGGGATGAAGATGAGAGAGCCATGTAGGTTGGTATCGTCGGATCTGAAGCCCAAGGAGGCATTGGCTGGTATTCATAAAAGTTAGGAAATGCTTATACTTAAAGATTTGCACAGTGAGGTCCAATGTATAAATTATGTACTGCAAAACATGAAGTAAAAGCATTTACTAGCTTTTATGAATACCAGCCATTATGCTAAAGTAGGAGTGGAAAAGGCAACAGAAGAGTATTAAGGTTACACTTCGTCAATCTCAGACCTGTTTGTTCTTTCATTTGTAGGAAACTGCTTCCAAAGATGCATCGAAATCTTGGCATCCAGTTGATGAACATTGGTAAAATCCAGTTGTATCTTGGACAGTTAGAGGGCGCTCTCCAGACACTTCAAGAGGTCAGCTGATGGAGTCTTTATATCTCACTTTTGCTTCGTACCCACTCTGGGCACAAATGAAAAGAATAGGGTGGAGTATTTCTCCATCAACACCAATATGATCTTGGCTGATGATTTACAGCGGTGCCACCCAGCCGTACTCTATTTTGCAAGAGATCATAATCCACAGATGCTTTGTTTGGGATTCCAACACCGAGAGAAGTGGAACATAGAGGTGCTTTTCCACGCGAGTTTTCACACGTGCGTCAGCTCTATCAACTCAACCATTGGAAAACCATGGGCAGTTGTTTGTGTCAATGACCAAGGCATAAGCTGTAACATAGAAGTATACGGTAACATAGAAGTATACGGTATACGAAAATGCCGGTTAACAAAAGCTTCATATGGATTCACGACCGTGAAGCCGTTGTTAACTGGCGTTTTCGTATACCGTATACTTCTATGTAATAGGGGCCTAAGGAAACAAACAATGGTGAATTGCCCATCGAGAGCCGACTTGCACGAGAAAACCGTTAAGTGGAGCAGCGCCGTTACAAGTTAACTTTCCTCTTTCCAGGCAGAGACCATGTTCACTGTCATACTTGGAGAATCCCATCCAACATATCAAGAGTTACAGGAATTAATCAACCAGTGTCAGGAAGAAATGAGAATGATTTTGGAGCATTCAGATGGATCCTGATATTGAACATTGCAAGTATCATGACTACTGGGCCTTTGCCCTTCTAACGTCTGGCTGGATCTTTACATGTGTATATCACCTGACCAGGCCCACGATTAGACGATAGGTGTGCTACAGGTGAGGTATAGGCCTTCATTTAGTGCCCCTATCATCTACACATGCAGGAAAACTCTACAGCGGACGTTAGGAGGGCGAAGAACCAGTATTACACCCGTACTTGAATGCTTTTATTGATACTGTTCACTAGTTCGTATTTGAAGGCCACATTACTCGAAAACGATCTGAGAACTTATTTATTTATTCACGCATTCAGTGTTCACACGTAGTTACCACAGATTTGGTGTAAAAAAGTTGTTACATAATATAATATGTAGCATAAAACAATCATCAACAACTCAGTATACAACAGTAACTTGGAGCAAAACAGTGTCGTTTATCTGTCAGAGGTTATAGTAGAATTGTAGGTTAGTCAGTTATCTCTGTAACCCTCTTATACCCATACAATATAGCGGCTTGTACACATGTATTTTCATAATATAGAAACCTTCCAGGCTCCACACGTGCTCATTGCAATACATATAGATCCTTTGTTATTTTCTGTCATGTCCATCCATATAATCAGCACATCTGAAAACTGCACCGCAAATCAGCAGGCGTGTGGAGGCTTTCATCCATCTTTGGCCTCATGGACAATCTAGTCCATAATACATGTAATACTCAATGCAATCAAATACAATCATTATGCTTGGCCTAGGGGGACATTTAAGGCCACAATACTTGGTGCAATCAAATACAAACATACACTTGCATATTATCATGTTACAAACTTCAGATTAGCATTAAAGAAATCACACACACAAAGAGCAGTCGCCCTTTCTCTTCCATCGACACGCACAGTGGAATGATAGACTTAGGCCCTTGGGTTAGAGGCTCTCACAGAATTCCACAACTGTTTCTTCTGCTGAACTTGCCCACACCACCACTACCAACGTCCTTCCAATCTTCAATAAGTTAAAGCTGGTCACGTGCCGTGCAATCGGAAGTCCTGCCATTGAGCTTCACAAACTCACACGTTGCGGAGATCTCAGATGGGTGCGCTGGCATTGCGATGTCGTAGTGTCGCATTCAACTCATCCTCATCTTCCTCATCGAACTCCTGAAATTAGAAGTAATCCGGTGTTGAAATGACAAGTTGGGAGCATGGTGGTGCAGAGCTAGAGCATCAGACTAATGACCGAGAGGCCATGGTTCATACCCAGCCAAGTCACCACTCTATACTCTCAAAGGATCAAGTGATGGCTGAATGAGCTGCTCCTTGAGATCCCCAGAAAAGTTTCTGGAGAGACTGGGGTAATAATAGGAAGCACTTTGAGATTGCACAATATTAATGTTCTACAAAGGTCCTAACTTGCCATGACCTACCTCAAAGTCATCGCAGGTATTCTCCTCACTATCCTCATCAGCTGATTCGCCCTCGGACAGCGGGCGTAACATCCTGGTCTTTGGTGGCCGATCTCGGCCCATCTCGGGTTCGGAGGCACATCCATCTTCCTCGTCACCATAGTATTCATCGTATTCTTCATCTGAAATATGATTGGTGGATATCGAAAATCTCAAAGATCGACGTTACTGTACCGGTTAGGTACTTGGTTGATTCACGATTTTGAGGAAGAAGTTGTCTGCCTTCACTGTTGGCTGTGGCAGCCAACTTTTGAAGAGGCTGGTACACATGAAGTCAATCACTTGACCAGGCCACACGTAAAATGCAAGCCTGGGCCATGTTATCAGAGAAGGTTCTGTTTCTGCAGCAAAAACCAATCAGGGTGGAATAAACAGTGTTGTTCTTCCACCAGGGTCATGAGCTTGTTGAAGACAAATCATGTAAGAGATCGGCACCATCAATACCCAAGTCAAGATTCAGAATGAAAGGGGTCTGTAGGGGCAAACCCTTTCCAGGAAGGGATACTCAGCCACTGTTTCCTCACCATGGTGTACAATGACCGAAACGTTAAGGACCCTCCCACCAAACGCAGACACCCGAAGAATTCCAACAGTGGTGTGAGTAGGAACCCAAAGCATGTCCTGGGTCACATATCAGAAGCTTATGCCGGTCATTGACCGGGCAACTCAAACCAGGACATGTTCAATCATTCCAATCCAAAACCAGAACCGGAAATATCCACCCAGCATCCACATGCAACTCACGGTCTACAACATGACGTCCAAATCTATAGAGAGCTAAACCTAGAGGGAAGAAATCTTGAGTAGTGTCTTGGAGATGGGTATTCTACAATGACTAGTTGAGAAGCAAGGATTTCGAGTGTCTAGGTCTATAATGACATGCATGAAGTTCGTTCACATGCCATTAACTAGACAGATATGAAAATCATTCCATGCTGCCATACCTAGCAGATCGCAATCTTCAGACCAGAAACGATACAGACGTCGCGATGAGGGCACTTCTGTGATGGGCAAGAATGTTAAATAGCTGGTTTAAATTGCAAGAAATGTCTACCCTTAACGAGGAGAGGTGTGTTGACCTGATTTCTGGAGTGGTTTCAACTTGGATAAATGAGTGCGGGATTAGTGTCTATGAAATAACGGCATCACAACATAGATTTACAAAACATGCTGGTTAAGGAAGAACTCACGAGATAGGTGCAGCTTCACGTCGCTACGTGTAGCTCTAAGAACTCAGCACTGCTGTGTTATTGAAATCAGTTTCGTGAACACAGAACTAAAGCTAAAACACACAACTTTATGACTTGATTTTATGAGGGATACTTACCGTCAGATCCTACGAAGAACTGAGGTCTGTCAATTCTTGACACCAACTCGGCGAGGTCAGTGAAACACGCTTCGACAGGAACATTGTGAACATGGGCCTGGAAAAAAACAAGTATTGAACATTGAACTGTCTGAACAGCAACCGGGAATTGAACCCGAGGTCTATCGATTACGAGTCTGATGTCCCGGCCACTGCACCTTCGCGCTCCCCAACCCCTCCTACCTTAGATCCGATGCCACTACTCCTCAGCCCCGTGGAAGGTCTCCTCTCAGCAGTATTATCCCCACGTCCTTTCTCCTTGAAGAGTTCATCAATCATTCCCGTCTTCTGCCACGCTTGGAACATCGTCTTCCCGTGATTGTAACCGACGTCCTGAAAGCATCCAAGAGGTGAATCACAGGTGGCGTTACCCATTCCTAGTCTACCGTGTGCAGTGTCAAAGGTGCTCCCATTATTTTCCCAGTCTCCAGAAATTATTCTGTAGAACTCAAGGAGCAGCTCATTCAGCACATCACTTGATCCTTTCAGACATGGTGAGAAAACGTGGCGATTTGACCAGGTATCGAACCTGTGGCCTCTCTCACCAGGAGTCCAACTCCCTTACTATTGTGCCACGACTCTCTCTTGTCTAATCAACCCGATCAGCTGAACTTGTGAAAACAAGTTTGTGGAAATCTACTCACGCATATCTCATCAAATGCACCAAACTGTAGCGTGGCGTAGCGGTCGATCGGGGGTCGGATGTATTCACAGTAATCGCTGTTCTTCACACTCTCTAACTGTCGTACACACGAGACGTAGGCAAGACGTGACTGGATTTCATTCATGTCAGGCACCTGTAAGAAAACCACCATGTCCCTCAGCTCAAAGATATGTTCAGTTCTTGATCAAATAATTCTGACCTACAGATTTCGTTGACTGCATTCACTGAAATTGCAGGTCTATACCTATGACCTTAGATAAAGGAGGCATTCTGGCCTACCTTGACTCTGGAAGCCCATGGATTCCATCGTTTCCATAGCAACCACCATCCTGAGAGTTCATCACCATAGTTATCCAGGTTGTCGTCGTCTTGGCTACCGACATCAATGGCAAAGATGTTCTGAGCTCCCATGGCCCTCATGATATCAGCTGAAGGAGAGGATGAAAGGATGTGGCTAGGAGGAACAGTAGTCAGGGACTACCATTAGTAGTCAAGCCATTTTCATCCTGCTTATTAGCTATGGGAAAAGAATGGCTTCAATGAATGATGCTGAGTTTTCTTGCATGGTTGAGTTGCCCATAGAGGGCCAACTCCCACAAGAAATTGCCCACGTGGAGCAACACTTTAGATGCTCTTTACAGCTTATACGAGAGGGAAGCTGAAGGAGCAGAGATGGTGAAGTGTCCTGCCCAAGGCCTCACTCACCTGGTAGATTGTTGACGTATCCTCCATCCAGGAGAAGATGACCGTCAACAGGATCACAGAGAGGTGGAAGGTACCCCGACAACGACATACTCGATCGGACGTATCTCCATAGCGACCCAGACGTATGCACCCTCATCTTAGATGCAGAGATATCCGTCGTGATACAAAAATATGGGATCCACAGATCTTCGATTTGTCGATCACAGAAGACACCTTCGATTGATCGGTTGAAGGCACTGCCGCTCATCATCGAGGTGATGGGGTAGGTCAGGTCGAGGACCTTCTTCCATAATGAGTTCATGTCCTGGGGATAGGATGAAGCAGAAGATGTTAGCAGTGACTCTGTGTTCGAATGACTCTTTGGGCCTTATCCTCGGCCTACATTAGCCTGAAGTATACCTGAAGTCAGCCTTTCTCTTTGCTTGAAGCATTGAAAAAGGTCAGACTTTTAATGAAAGTGTGGCTGAAGTCTTTACACTAAACACACATTGTTGTGAAGTGGCCACGAGAAATTTTCGCTGTCTATCTGTATGTATTTCCATTTGATCATCATATTTCATAATGCTACCCAATCCAAAAAAGTCAGGTAGCTGTACATTCTGAATTAACAGGGCCATAGAACAAGGACAAATGTTACAATGCTGAAGAGAATTCCGAATCACCACCATCGACTGACTACTTACCATGGACCACTCCCTAGCACGCTGTGTGAACCTGGTCAGATCTGTCTCCTCGGCCCACAGAGCACCCATGAAGGACCCTATACTCGTCCCACCGACCATGTCAATAGGGATCCCTGCCTCCTGCATGGAACGAATCATGCCGATGTGGGCAATACCTCTGTGAAGAACAAGTCAGAAAGCTTGTAAAGAGAGGCGAGCAACGTGGCAATCTGTGAACTTTGAAAGAAGACCATAGAACCAAGAAATCATCAAAGGCCATGATGAAAGGAGTTAACTTACCTGGCTCCACCTCCGCCTAATATCAGCCCGATGGAAGTCCCCGTCAAGAACCGGGCCAAGCGTGAGAAATCACTCATGCGATCGGGTTCAGCTGACTCGAATAGTTTCTTGTATGACTCAAGCTGTAAGGAGAATCAGTTGGAGCTGAGATAAGTTTGAAGCATTAGGTGCTAGCTGCATCTGGCCCCGTATTCATAAAACTACTTAAGTCAAAGTGTGATACTTATCTTTTGTGTTGAACAAAGGATAAGTGTCATACTTAGACTTAAGTAGTTTTATGAATACGGGGCCTGGTCTGTAGCTGTCGAAGGAATATGTCCAGAAGAAGTTGGAAGCATTGATTCTAGTGTTGACTTCCAGGTGATGCAAGTCCAGTGTTCAATACACGGACAAATTCTACCTCTACAGTAACATGCTGTGAAGGAAACCAACGAAACTTACCATTCTTTCCGCGCTCTTTCGACTAAAAACACGTTTAGGGCAGCGTATATGATGATGAGAGGAGCACCAACCACGAGCGTTCAGCCATAACACAGTCTTACGTTTCTCGGGTTTTTCTGAGTCCTCTCGATGCAGCAGTATCAGTTCCTTCTGAGCCCGAACCCCGATTTTCTCCAGCTGTTGTTCAACCTAAGAATGGGAAGAAGTGATGTTGGTTGACAATGGTCACATGATCATTAGACAGAAAAGCTGATCACAACTCGGGTGATGAAACGTAACCAAGGTCAGGGGAATCTGGCTCGTTTCAGCAGTCTCATGGTCATCGGATCGGTTACGTTGAGATTGAAGAACCACCACTCTTCTGGTCAACCAAGAACTTGGGTCAGAGTGTCCTGATGCCAGTTCTGTAGCCATTATTCAAAGATGATTTTGTTGGACGTAGCAATACTTACCTTTCCAACTGAATGGTCCCCGTCAGCCTTTCCCACGATGAGAATACAATCAGCTTGGCGGATGCACTGCTGTGTCCAGGCGGTCATTTTCATATCACATTGGTAGAGCACCATTCTGTGTAAGTCTTCCTGTTGACCGAGCCAGGTCGACAGTCTATACTCATTCACACTGAGAAAAAACATAAAGTTTGGTGAAAGATGGGTGAATATGCTCTCCTTTCACTGGTCATTAACTTGTTAGGTTCTGCAGTGTTGAGGGCTATAGGACAGACCATGATTTTAAACATGGTGTGGTTTTACGCACAGACGTTTGTCTAGATGGGCACCATTTCACTGCGACACATTGTATAGGGCCAATGGCCCTACTCATGACGTCATGACACCGTGTCCTCCTGTACAGGAGGAAAGGGTGTCATGAGTAGGACCGTCACACTGAATGGTGTCATAGACGAACACATGTGGTTGTACCTAGCTATTCATCTCAGAAGTGTAGGGGGGCTGGTCCAGAGTTGAACCTACCTGTCCAGAGCTGCCGGTCCAAGTCTCTTCTGAATGATTTCACTTGTAAGTCTCAGTGTGGGACCTAATGGAAGGAAACACAACGGGTTACAAGTATATTCATGGTTACAGCTATGCACTTCATTGAGGTTCAGCACTCAACAGACCCAAGAGTGCTGCAATATGACCGTGGATCTGTTGGCAAATAGTTAGTTGGCCCCACCGTCATGCAGGACATGGGCTGAGACTTCGTCCCCTCCCCCCTGGTTAGAAATGGAATGGGTTACTAGGTTACAGCTGTGGATTTCTTTGGCCTTCAATATGATCAAGGATCTGTTGTCAAGTGGTTAGTTGGCCCAACCATCAGCCATGCATGAGGTGGAATGATGCTGGGCCTTCGCTCCCCTGGTTAGAGTGTGGTGTAGGGTTAAGGATCTTGTTTCTACATGGTCTGTGGTGGAATTTGTGAGCAGGCTGACTCTCGGCAGATATTCATATAGACGATTCTCGAATTCGTAGATCTGCACACTTCCACCACAATCTCAAGCAGAACCTCGATCTGAAACCGGCTGACGTGACGCAATCCATGATTCAGCAATGGTCGAGTCTGACGCAACATCGTCGAAGTCACCGTCGTAGGGTTCTCTGCGTCACGTCATTCAGTTTCAGATCGAGGTTATGGTTGAGATTTCGGCGGAAGTGCACAGATTGGCGTTTTCGTCATTTGAGAACAGTCTATCAAAAGGTCTGACTCGTGATCATTCACAGTCTACAGCAAGCTGTTACATTACATGCATCACTCGCTAGGAATATNCATTTGTCCATGTAAATGTAATAAAAGTGTTCATGAAAGTACATGTACAATTGTCTTTGCCTTGCTTGGGTGAATGGGAAATGTCACTGGTAAAATTTCTAGCATAAGCTTCTTTGTTAGCCAATGGTGTATAGGTAAGTTGGTAGCATTTAACCTGGCGTACATACCTGCCTGTATACGTAAGGGTTGGGTTGTGATTAGGAGTTGTCACAAATAGAAAGAGAAGAACCTAAGTTCAAACAGTTTCTCCTTTGAATGAAGTCCAGTTATCAAAGGAGTTGTGCACAGTATTAGAGATCATGTAGTTGCTTAAGTTCTATCTTAACTTAATAAATTTCAGCTTCACCACGTAAGGGGCGCTACCTACGCCGTCAGTCTTACGTGTCAGACTGTGTCATAGGTAAGGTGTCAACGTCAGGTTTCACCTTGGGTGCTTGCTGTGTGCTCTATATGAGACACCGATCATTACCGTTACATCTACTTCACCTAAAAGTTTTAAACTACATCAATAACAGCAAAAACTGCTCCACACGCGACGCAATACAAACAATCACTGCTGCTACACATGCTGCTCCATCTAAATTACATCTCCGGGGAAGATTACTTCAAGAATTTGTTGATGTGTTTTGTAGTATATCAGTTATTTTGTGTGTGATAGATCAGTCACTTTGAAGATGGCTTTGTCATGTTGTAGTGGTAGAGACCTTTTGCAGTTGATGTCGACATCAAAGCTGCAACTCATAACCGTGGCTAAGTTCCTAACCATGGCTTAAGAAGTTAAAGCAAAGTCTTCGAAGATTTCCACTTTTATTCAACTGCCTGGATAAAACGTTCCAGCTCATCTAACCGGTTAATCATGATCATTATCCGAATCTTAATCTACTAGACATGGTAACCCACTTTAAACATTTCAATGCCATTTGGACTTCCATGGTATATCCAATTGCACATTTTGTACTACTAGATCACAAACTATGTGGGCCGTATTCAAAAAGGGTGTTTAAGACTTAGACGTGTGTAACTTCGTCAAATGCATGGTGGAAGTGTGTCCATTTAGTCAAGTTACATAAGTCTTAAACGGCGAATCCACTGTCGCGATCCTTGTTTGAGACAGGGTTGCGATGCCATGCGATCACCTTATAAGGACTTCCGATTGCCATATAAGGTAATCGCAAGGGACCGCAACCCCGTCTCAAGCCAAAATCGCAACAGTGGATCACCTGCTTAAATCGCGCGATGATACCCTTTTTGAATACAGCCCAGTATGTTTTGAAAAATATTCTAACTTGGGTTTATGCACCACAACAGCTAAAATAGGTGGTTTTGATAATCCTTTCTTGGTAGAGGAGACAAATCTTACTATGATGAGGGCAACTGAAGCTTATCCTCCTTGACTTTCATTGCTTTGAGACCTATATACATTTTCCACCTGCGCTCAAGGCTATCACCTATAGAGGCCTTGCAATGACGTCATCCTGGCGGCCATGCTGAGGGGCAAGTGGGCAGAGGTGTGAACTGACCGTGGCGTGGCCTGCGTGAAGTGCGCGACGCCAGTGTTTGACGTAACGTCATTGGGACATTTCGCTGCGCCTCTGCGGTATGTGCCCCCCAGCATGGCGGCTTGTGACGTCATTTGCAAGGCCTCTATTCTGTGGACAACCAGTTTTGCATCATCTTGGCAAGTCAGTGCGAATGATTTAACTCACTGAGTCCTTCATGGGTGTATGTTTTCCCTTTGGATAGCACGGCCATCCAAACATTCCGATGAATTCGATGGGGAGGCTGCACCGTCGGATTTCGAAGCAGCCTTGAGCCAAGCACGACTGACGACATTTGATGATCAGCGAGATCCACTGTCGATCGGTACCCCTCCCAGTCGTCAGGTATGTATGAAGTTGAATTATTCCTAAAACTTCAAGATCATTTCATCGAATTCGAAACTTTCACACAGCTGAAGGCCTGCCGATCTAAACACTGATGCAACCCTTGTAGTTTTCTCGCTGCAGCCAGATGCTGTCCTTAATTGAGAGGTGTCCTTTAGAGGGCAAAATGAAAAGACAACCAGTTTAGCATTGAATTTCGGTGTCCTTAATAGAGAGGTGTCCTCCTGACAGGGGTGTCCACTAAGGGAGGGTCCACTGTATTTCTGTTTTACAGACATTCCTTGATTCTGATGTCAGTCCGACAAAGTCAAAACCAGAGCGTAAGCGTGTCAGCATCACTGATGAAGTCAGTTACATTGAGAGGGAGCAGGATGCAGAGAACCAGGAGCCTGACGACGCATCCATCATCAAGAAGGCGAAGTCGGATCTTCTTCTCTTACTGGAGCTCCAGGTTGGTTCACAACGCTACATGGGTGGAAAAGTTGGCTTCTTGGGCATTTCCAAGGCTTGAGAAAGATCGAAAAGGTGTACAGAGCTTGTGAAGTGGCTCATTGTGATGCCAATGTAACTGGCAGTCCACCATGCTGATGTTGACGACAAAGTGTGCCACATGTACATCGCATCATGGTTGAAATCACATGTACTCTTGCGCCGACATCTTAGTGCGCTACATTCGTCAGTGACATGATTTAACTCCGGGACAAGGACATATCCCCGCCTTACTTTCTAAATTTTAGGATGCCAATATCCTGGATGATAAGCTGAAGCTACAGGTGTTCAGAGCTGGAGTAATCCTGACAAAACAGGGCGACCAAGATGCAAGTCTTTATTACGTGGTCACAGGACACCTACAGTGTGCACAACAAGTGGTCGGCCACGAAGAAAAGGAGGTGAGTGGCGGGTGACACTGGATAGGACATGGAGACAAGGGGGAGCTCAACCATTGCAGCTGATCCAGAGTCCAGCATTTGACTTGCTAATCATGAACTCAACTATGATTTGAAATACAAGTACCGGGTGGTTCTTCAGTCATTCTCTTTAGTAACTTAGCTACTGCACAGTAGCATCATGTGAATCATGGAGTAAACAGTTTAAAACTGAGGCAACTTTCTTGGTCATCGTCAGAGCTAAAACCTGCAAAGTATGAAATAAATTGTGTTTTATTGTGTCATTTCCAGATCTCTCTGTTCTCAGCGACCCCAGGGGAATTGGTCGGTGGTCTGGCTGTCCTGACTGGTGAACCATCATTCTTCACAATCCGTGCCAAAACAGAATCCAAATGTGTTGTGATCACGAAGAAAGACTTCTACAGGTACGAGTCTATGATAGTTTTACGAGGCGATCAGTCAGAATTGCCCAACCTTGCCCTCTGTGAGGACACTCTAATGAGGGTGGCCCGCAAGATTTCAGCACTACTACTGTACCCTTCAGATCTTGATTTGAAGATCCACTTGTGGAGGGATGGCTGGGGGCTCAGCCAAACAGAATGCTGTTGCAACTTGTGATAAGAGTTCTTGTTTGATTTCAGCATAATGCGAGTCCAGCCAAACGTTGTTTTGAACACGGCACATACGATTGTGAGTCGTATGTCGCCGTTTGTTCGTCAGATTGATTTTGCTTTGGATTGGATGCAGATTGAAGCTGGACGGCCGCTGTACCGGTGAGTACCACTGACATTCAAATACAGTTCATTGATGACTTCCAATAGAAGATGCTGGCAGGCACACACTAGGAATCTGACACCAAGTTCAAACCCAGTGGTCCCTACACATGCCATTGAATGCATGCAGAACATAGAAGGGATTATGCCAGGCTGAAGTCTAAAGTGACTGCTGTTTATTTTCAGACAAGGTGATTTATCCGACTGCGTCTACATCATCCTGAACGGGAGGTTGAGGAACATCGTGACGAGAAGCGACGGCAAGAAGGAACTTGTCGGAGAGTACGGCCGAGGTGAACTGATCGGCATCGTGGAGGTTCTCACGCAGACTGAGAGAGCGACGACAGTTCTGGCTGTCAGGGACACTGAACTCGCCAAGATCCCTTCTGAACTCCTGAACATGATAAAACATAAACACCCGCAGATTGTGACACGTCTGATCCATCTCCTAGGAAAAAGGATCTTGGGAACTTTACAAGAAACCAACAAGTCACCATTACTCGGTAAGACAACTTCCCCTCCATGTTCCACCACATTTTGCACACAGTTCACTATTTTTGAGTCGTTTCTGATCATTTTCATTCTTGCCTTTCAGAAAAGGAATCCAGGTCAACAGTGGCTAACTTGGCTACTGTTGCTGTCCTCCCGGCCTCGGACGACGTGCCTCTGAACAACTTCACCCTGGAACTTCAGTACGCTCTGAATGGAATAGGTAGGTGTAAGACATGGGGTTTCGGAGCAGATTTGTACAGTTGTACTCACGTCCAAGAGGCCTAGGGTTCGATACCCTGTTTGTGTCCTGAACTTGTGCGATAGGATCAAGAATGCAGTGAGTGACCTGTTGTTTGGGCCGCTGCTGTTATCACGGCGACTGAGGTTCAATGGGAAGCGCTTTGAGAACTGTGTGACAGTGAAAAGTGCTACGTAACTGCTCAACATACTATATTCTTTGTATGCGTGACAGTGAAAAGTGCTACGTAATGCTCAACATACTATATTCTTTGTCCTAATAAGTCAGTCCTTAAGTTGGACGAGACTCCCGAAAGCCATGTCCTGTTTCACTGTAGTCTCTTTCTCCTGAACGAGTTCTACAAAACTGATGTTTTTGTTCCAGTTGGAGATAAAAGTCGCCGGTTTGATCTGTCGAACTGTGAGTCAGTCATCATGGTGTTGGCTTTTAGTTAACATATTCCTAGCGAGTGATGCATGTAATGTAACAGCTTGCTGTAGACTGTGAATGATCACGAGTCAGACCTTTTGATAGACTGTTCTCAAATGACGAAAACGCCAATCTGTGCACTTCCGCCGAAATCTCAACCATAACCTCGATCTGAAACTGAATGACGTGACGCAGAGAACCCTACGACGGTGACTTCGACGATGTTGCGTCAGACTCGACCATTGCTGAATCATGGATTGCGTCACGTCAGCCGGTTTCAGATCGAGGTTCTGCTTGAGATTGTGGTGGAAGTGTGCAGATCTACGAATTCGAGAATCGTCTATATGAATATCTGCCGAGAGTCAGCCTGCTCACAAATTCCACCACAGACCATGTAGAAACAAGATCCTTAACCCTACACCACACTCTAACCAGGGGAGCGAAGGCCCAGCATCATTCCACCTCATGCATGGCTGATGGTTGGGCCAACTAACCACTTGACAACAGATCCTTGATCATATTGAAGGCCAAAGAAATCCACAGCTGTAACCTAGTAACCCATTCCATTTCTAACCAGGGGGGAGGGGACGAAGTCTCAGCCCATGTCCTGCATGACGGTGGGGCCAACTAACTATTTGCCAACAGATCCACGGTCATATTGCAGCACTCTTGGGTCTGTTGAGTGCTGAACCTCAATGAAGTGCATAGCTGTAACCATGAATATACTTGTAACCCGTTGTGTTTCCTTCCATTAGGTCCCACACTGAGACTTACAAGTGAAATCATTCAGAAGAGACTTGGACCGGCAGCTCTGGACAGGTAGGTTCAACTCTGGACCAGCCCCCCTACACTTCTGAGATGAATAGCTAGGTAAAACCACATGTGTTCGTCTATGACACCATTCAGTGTGACGGTCCTACTCATGACACCCTTTCCTCCTGTACAGAAGGACACGGTGTCATGACGTCATGAGTAGGGCCATTGGCCCTATACAATGTGTCGCAGTGAAATGGTGCCCATCTAACCGAACGTCTGTGCGTAAAACCACACCATGTTTAAAATCATGGTCTGTCCTATAGCCCTCAACACTGCAGAACCTGAAACAAGTTCATGACCAGTGAAAGGGGAGCATATTCACCCATCTTTCACCAAACTTTATGTTTTTTCTCAGTGTGAATGAGTATAGACTGTCGACCTGGCTCGGTCAGCAGGAAGACTTACACAGAATGGTGCTCTACCAATGTGATATGAAAATGACCGCCTGGACACAGCAGTGCATCCGCCAAGCTGATTGTATCCTCATCGTGGGAAAGGCCGACGGGGACCATTCAGTGGGAAAGGTAAGTATTGCTACGTCCAACAAAATCATCTTTGAATAATGGCTACAGAACTGGCATCAGGACACTCTGACCCAAGTTCTTGGTTGACCAGAAGAGTGGTGGTTCTTCAATCTTGACGTAACCGATCCGATGATCATGACGAGCCCGATTCCCTGATCTTGGTTATGTTTCATCACCCGAGTTGTGATCAGCTTTTCTGTCTAATGATCTTGTAACCATTGTCAACCAACATCACTTCTTCCCATTCTTAGGTTGAACAACAGCTGGAGAAAATTGGGGTTCGAGCTCAGAAAGAACTGATACTGCTGCATCGAGAGGACTCAGAAAAACCCGAGAAACGCAAGACTGTGTTATGGCTGAATGCTCGTGGTTGGTGCTCCTCTCATCATCATATACGCTGCCCTAAACGTGTCTTTAGTCGAAAGAGTGCAGAGAGAATGGTAAGTTTCGTTGGTTTCCTTCACAGCATGTTACTGTAGAGGTAGAATTTGCCCGTGTATTGAACCCTGGACTTGCATCACCAGGAAGTCAACACTAGAATCAATGCTTCCAACTTCTTCTGGACATATTCCTTCGACAGCTACAGACCAGACCCAGCTAGCACCTAATACTTCAAACTTACCGTAGCTCCAACTGATTCTCCTTACAGCTTGAGTCATACAAGAAACTATTCGAGTCAGTTGAACCCGATCGCATGAGTGACTTCTCACGTTTGGCCCGGTTCTTGACGGGGACTTCCATCGGGCTGATATTAGGCGGAGGTGGAGCCAGGTAAGTTCTCCTTTCATCATGGCCTTTGATGATTTCTTGGTTCTATGGTCGTCTTTCAAAGTTCACAGATTGCCGTCATGCTCGCCTCTCTTCACAAGCTTTCCAACTTGTTCTTCACAGAGGTATTGCCCACATCGGCATGATTCGTTCCATGCAGGAGGCAGGGATCCCCATAGACATGGTCGGTGGGACGAGTATAGGGTCTTTCATGGGTGCTCTGTGGGCTGAGGAGACAGATCTGACCAGGTTTACACAGCGTGCTAGGGAGTGGTCCATGGTAAGTAGTCAGTCGATGGTGGTGATTCGGAATTCTCTTCAGCATTGTAACATTTGTCCTTGTTCTATGGCCCTGTTAATTCAGAACGTACAGCTACCTGACTTTTTTTGGCTTGGGTAGCATAATGAAATATGATGATCAAATGGAAATACGTAACGGTAGACAGCGAAAATTTCTAGTGGCCACCTCGCAACGCTGTGTGTTCAGTGTAACCGGGCCACAGAGTCAGTGCTAACATGTTCTCCTTCATCCCATCTCCAGGACATGAACTCATTATGGAAGAAGGTCCTTGACCTGACCTACCCCATCACCTCCATGATGAGCGGCAGTGCCTTCAACCGATCAATCGAAGGCGTCTTCTGTGATCGACAAATCGAAGATCTGTGGATCCCATATTTTTGTATCACTACGGATATCTCTGCATCCAAGATGAGGGTGCATACGTCTGGGTCGCTATGGAGATATGTCCGATCGAGTATGTCGTTGTCCGGGTACCTTCCACCTCTCTGTGATCCTGTTGACGGTCATCTTCTCCTGGATGGAGGGTATGTCAACAATCTACCAGGTGAGTGAGGCCTCGGGAACAACACTTCACCATCTCAGGATCTGATCCAGCTTTACTCCTTCAGCTTCCCTCTCGTATAAGCTGTAAAGAGCATCTAAAGTGCTGCTCTACGTGGGCAATTTCTTGTGGGAGTTGTCCCTCTATGGGCAACTCAACAAGCAAGAAAACTCTGCATCCTTCACTAAAGCCATTCTTCTCCCACAGCTAAGAAGTGGGGTTAAACAGACTTGACTACTATACGGTAGTCCCCGATAACTGTTCCTCCCAGCCACCTCCTTTTATCCTCTCCTTCAGCTGATATCATGAGGGCCATGGGAGCTCAGAACATCTTTGCCATTGATGTCGGTAGCCAAGACGACGACACCCTCGATAACTACGGTGATGAACTCTCAGGATGGTGGTTGCTATGGAAACGATGGAATCCATGGGCTTCCAGAGTCAAGGTAGGCCAGAATGCCTCATTTATCTAAGGTCATAGATATAGACCTATAGGCCTGCAATTTCAGTGGATGCAGTCAACTCAGCTTGGAAAGAAATCTGTAGGTCAGAATTATTTGATCAAGAACTGAACATATCATCGAACTGAGGGACATGGTGGTTTTCTTACAGGTGCCTGACATGAACGAAATCCAGTCACGTCTTGCCTACGTCTCGTGCGTACGACAGTTAGAGAGTGTCAAGAACAGCGACTACTGTGAATACATCCGACCCCCAATCGACCGCTACGCCACGCTACAGTTCGGTGCATTTGATGAGATCTGCGTAAGTAGTTTTACATAATCTTGTTTTCACAAGTTCAGCTGATCGGGTTGATTAGACAAGAGAGAGTCGTGGCACAATAGTAAGGGAGTTGGACTCCTGGTGAGAGAGGCCACAGGTTCGATACCTGGTCAAATCGCCACGTTTTCTCACCCGGTCTGAAAGGATCAAGTGATGTGCTGAACAAGCTGCTCCTTGAGTTCCACAGAAAGTTTTCTGGAGCAACTGGAGT
This sequence comes from Notospermus geniculatus, assembly GCA_002633025.1. Lineage (NCBI taxonomy): Eukaryota > Metazoa > Nemertea > Pilidiophora > Heteronemertea > Lineidae > Notospermus > Notospermus geniculatus. Next base: position 176,335 of record NMRB01000778.1, on the reverse strand, counting down.
AATGGGAGCACCTTTGACACTACATGGGGTAGACTAGGAATGGGTAATGCCACCTGTGATTCACCTCTTGGATGCTTTCAGGACGTCGGTTACAATCATGGGAAGACGATGTTCCAAGCGTGGCAGAAGACGGGAATGATTGATGAACTCTTCAAGGAGAAAGGACGTGGGGATAATACTGCTGAGAGGAGACCTTCCACGGGGCTGAGGAGTAGTGGCATCGGCTCCAAGGTAGGTGGGGTTGGGGACCGCAAAGGTGTAGTGGCCGGGGCATCAGACTCGTAATCGATAGACCTCGGGTTCAATTCCCGGTTGCCTCTTTGTTCAGAGGCCAAAAAGAACAGATATGACCAATGTGGGGCTGAACTCTTCTGTCCTTGACAGAGAAGTGTCCTGGCAGAGGTGTCCATTGAGGCAGGTTCTCCTGTACATTGTATATGAAGAGAAACAGGTCTGCCGTTCAGACAGTTCAATGTTCAATATTCGCTTTTTTTCCAGGCCCATGTCCACAATGTTCCTGTTGAAGCGTGTTTCACCGACCTCGCTGAGTTGGTCTCAAGAATTGACAGACCTCAGTTCTTCGTAGGATCCGACGGTAAGTATCCCTCATAAAATCAAGTCATAAAGTTGTGTGTTTTTGCTTTAGTTCTGTGTTCACGAAAGTGATTTCAATAATACAGCAGTGCTGAGTTCTTAGAGCTATACGTAGCGACGTGAAGCTGCACCTATCTCATGAGTTCTTCCTTAACCAGCATGTTTTGTAAATCTATGTAATGTTGTGATGCCGTTATTTCATAGATACTAATCCCGCACTCATTTATCCAAGTTGAAACCACTCCAGAAATCAGGTCAGCACACCTCTCCTTGTTCAGGGTAGACATTTCTTGCAATTTAAACCAGCTATTTGACATTCTTGCCCATCACAGAAGTGCCCTCATCACGACGTCTGTATCGTTTCTGGTCTGAAGATTGTGATCTGCTAGGTATGGCAGCATGGAATGATTTCATATCTGTCTAGTTAATGGCATGTGAACGAACTTCATGCATGTCATTATAGACCTAGACACTCGAAATCCTTGCTACTCAACTAGTCATTGTAGAATACCCATCTCCAAGACACTACTCAAGATTTCTTCCCTCTAGGTTTAGCTCTCTATAGATTTGGACGTCATGTTGTAGACCGTGAGTTGCATGTGGATGCTGGGTGGTTATTTCCGGTTCTGGTTTTGGATTTGGATTTGAATGATTGAACATGTCCTGGTTTGAGTTGCCCTGTCAATAACTGGCATGAGCATATGATATGTGACCCAGGACATGCTTTTGGTTCCTACCCCACCACTGTTGGAGTTCTTCGGGTGTCTGCGTTTGGTGGGAGGGTCCTTAACGTTTCGGTCATTGTACACCATGGTAAGGAAACAGTGGCTGAGTATCCCGTCTTGGAAAGAGTTTGCCCCTACAGACCCCTTCCATTCTGAATCTCGACTTGGGTATTAATGGTGCCGATCTCTTTCATGGTTTGTCTTCAACACCTCATCACCCTGGTGGAAGAACAACACTGTTAATTCCACCCTGATTGGTTTTGCTGCAGAAACAGAACCCTGTTAATTCCACCCTGATTAGTTTTGCTGCAGAAACAGAACCTTCTCTGATAACATGGCTCCAGGCTTACATTTTATATGTGGCCTGGCCAAATGATTGACTTCACGTGACCAGCCTCTTCAAAATTTCGCTGCCAGAGCGAACCAGTGAAGGCAGATAACTTCTTCCTCAAAATCGTGAATCAACCAAGTAACGTTGATCTTTGACTTTTCGATGTCAACCAATCATATTTCAGATGAGGAATACGATGAATACTACGGTGACGAGGAAGACGGATGTGCCTCCGAACCAGAGATGGGCCGAGATCGGCCACCAAAGACCAGGATGCTACGCCCGCTGTCCGAGGGTGAATCGGCTGATGAGGATAGTGAGGAGAATACCTGTGATGACTTTGAGGTAGGTCGGCAAGTTCAGACCTTTGTAGAACATTAATGTTGTACAGTCTCAAGGTGCTTCACATCATTACCCCAATCTCTCCAGAAACCTTTCTGGGGATCTCAAAGAGCAGCTCATTCGGCCATCACTTGATCCTTTGAGAGTATAGAGTACAGAGTGGTGACTTGGCTGGGTATGAACCACTGGCCTCTCGGTCATGAGTCTGATGCTCTAGCTCTGCGCCGCCATGCCTCCAACTTGTCATTTCAACACCGGATTATTTCTAATTTCAGGAGTTCGATGAGGAAGATGAGGATGAGTTGAATGCGACACTACGACATCGCAATGCCAGCGCACCCATCTGAGATCTCCGCAACGTGTGAGTTTGTGAAGCTCAATGGCAGGACTTCAAATTGCACAGCACGTGACCAGCTTTAACTTATGGAAGATTGGAAGGACGTTGGTAGTGGTGGTGTGGGCAAGTTCAGCAGAGAAAACAGTCGTGGAATTCTGTGAGAGCCTCTAACCCGAGGGCCTAAGTCTATCATTCCACTGTGCGTGTCGATGGAAGAGAAAGGGCAACTGCTCTTTGTGTGTGTGATTTCTTTAATGCTAATCTGAAGTTTGTAACATGATAATATGCAAGTGTATGTTTGTATTTGATTGCACCAAGTATTGTGGCCTTAAATGTCCCCCTAGGCCTAGCATAATATGATTGTATTTGATTGCATTGAGTATTACATGTATTATGGACTAGATTGTCCATGAGGCCAAAGATGGATGAAGGCCTCCACACGCCTGCTGATTTGCGGTGCAGTTTTCAGATGTGCTGATTATATAGATGGACATGACAGAAAATAACAAAGGATCTATATGTACTGCCGAGTGCAATGAGCGCGTGTGGAGCCTGGAAGGTTTCTATATTATGAAAATACATGTGTACAAGCCGCTATATTGTATGGGTATAAGATGGTTAGAGAGAGAACTGACTAACCTACAATATTCAACTATAACCTCTGACAGATAAACGACACTGTTTTGCTCCAAGTTACTGTTGTATACTGAGTTGTTGATGATTGTTTTATGCTACATATTATATTATGTAACAACTTTTTTACACCAAATCTGTGGTAACTACGTGTGAACACTGAATGCGTGAATAAATTAATAAGTTCTCAGATCGTTTTCGAGTATTATGGCCTTCAAATACGAACGACTGAACAGTATAAAAGCATTCAAGTACGGGTGTAATACTAGTTCTTTGCCCTCCTAACATCTGCTGTAGTTTTCCTGCATGTGTAGATGATAGGGGCACCTACATATAGGCCTATACCTCACCTTAGCCAATCGTGGGCCTTGTGATATACACTGCGTAAAGATCCAGCCAGACGCAGTGGCGGATCCACGATTTCGGAAAAGAGGGGGTGCCAGAAACATTGAAATCTGCAGTGAATTTCAATGATTTGCTCCGAATTTCAGAATTTCAGTCGATTTTACAGATTTGTTGGCCAAAAGGGGGGCATGCGCCAGGTGCGCCTGAGACATTAGGAGGGCAAAGGCCCAGTAGTCATGATACTTGCAATGTTCAATATCAGGATCCATCTGAATGCTCCAAAACCATTCTCATTTCTTCCTGACACTGATCGATTAATTCCTGTAAATCTTGATATGTTGGATGGGATTCTCCAAGTATGACAGTGAACATGGTCTCTGCCTGGAAAGAGGAAAGTTAACTTGTAACGGCGCTGCTCCACTTAACGGTTTTCTCGTGCAAGTCGGCTCTCGATGGGCAATTCACCATTGTTGGTTTCCTAAAGGGCGGCGCACACGAGCGACTAAATCTGGGCGACCGCCGACAAGACTGGTGGTGCGACTAGACATCAGCCAATCAGAAGCGCCAAATCTTGTCGCTTTGGCGGTCGGAAGCCAAGTCGGCCGACAAATCGGTCAAAATTGTCGCTCGTGTGCGCCGCCCTTTAGGCCCCTATTACATAGAAGTATACGGTATACGAAAACGCCAGTTAACAACGGCTTCACGGTCGTGAATCCATTTAAAGCCTTTGTTAACCGGCATTTTCGTATACCGTATACTTCTATGTAATAGGGGCCATACAGCTTATGCCTTGGTCATTGACACAAACAACTGCCTATGGTTTTGCATGGTTGAGTTGATAGAGCTGACGCACGTGTGAAAACTCGCGTGGAAAAGCACCTCTATGTTCCACTTCTCTCGGTGTTGGAATCCCAAACAAAGCATCTGTGGATTATGATCTCTTGCAAAATAGAGTACGGCTGGGTGGCACCGCTGTAAATCATCAGCCAAGATCATATTGGTGTTGATGGAGAAATACTCCACCCTATTCTTTTCATTTGTGCCCAGAGTGGGTACGAAGCAAAAGTGAGATATAAAGACTCCATCAGCTGACCTCTTGAAGTGTCTGGAGAGCGCCCTCTAACTGTCCAAGATACAACTGGATTTTACCAATGTTCATCAACTGGACGCCAAGATTTCGATGCATCTTTGGAAGCAGTTTCCTACAAATGAAAGAACAAACAGGTCTGAGATTGACGAAGTGTAACCTTAATACTCTTCTGTTGCCTTTTCCACTCCTACTTTAGCATAATGGCTGGTATTCATAAAAGCTAGTAAATGCTTTTACTTCATGTTTTGCAGTACATATACATTGGACCTCACTGTGCAAATCTTTAAGTATAAGCATTTCCTAACTTTTATGAATACCAGCCAATGCCTCCTTGGGCTTCAGATCCGACGATACCAACCTACATGGCTCTCTCATCTTCATCCCGCACTCCAATGCTTCCTCCCACTGTCCAAGGTT
>NMRB01000778.1:149069-171488 GCA_002633025.1 Notospermus geniculatus | reverse complement strand
GAAAATCGTGGAGTTCTTAGGAGTTCTTGGACACTTTTAAAAAGGAAATTTCCCAAGATTTGTGCTGGGGCCATCCATTTTCTAAGAACTCCTACGCAAATAGCAAAAATCGACCTCGTCCCATGCGTGATCCATGCGTTGACACAGAGTGCACTTGCGAAGGCATCATGCAGGAGATAAATTCTCAAAAGGACTGCTCAGAAAAATGTGTTTTGCGCAATCAAACATTCATTTTGATAATAATCAATGATATAAATCTGGAGAAAATGATAAATATACCTATTTTCACGCAGAAATCAGCCTTCAAATTACGCTGATTTGCACTGAGTAACCACGTGCGTTTGTTTACATGACCTTGACCTTAGCAGAAACATCACGTGACCGGTTGTCCGATCCTCCTTGGTACATACCTGTCTCTTCAGCAACAGCTTGATAAGTCTCCTTGCAACGGTGCACTGCACCCTGCCTCTCTCTTCGGTAATCAGCACCATTGACTTTAACCTTGCACTCGGGACATACTTCTGAAAGTCGGAAGATGGTACATCAACCAGAGTGATTGCAAAAGGGAGTGAATTCTTGACTCTTTGTGAGTAGAATCTAGATACCATCCTTGATTCAAAGGCAGTGAAACATTGGAGAGGTGAGGCAAAAAAAGATTAAGCAGACATCAACTGATGACAAAATACAGGGCTATATCCAACTTATGCTTACCCATCCATGCCAGGATAACCTGATTACAGGTTTTTGTCGGACAGCTCAAACACAGCATCAGGTCATTCTGCAATGAAGAACCAGGAAAATTTGCCAAAAAATGTTCTGATTGAGACAATTGACAGGGCCTAGTTCAGGAGCACACTGGAACGTTGCAACCTGGACTGCACTGTCAAGGAGAGCTGCCCTCTCTGTCACAAGAAGTGTGGATCTGACTGGGGATTGAACCCGGAACGTCAGAGGTGGCAGGCGCCGATGTTTCCACTGCACCAATCTGACAGCCAGCGCTGGGTTGCACAAAACTCATGTTAGCGCTAACTTGGTGTTAGCGCTAACTTTATGTTAAATGACGTAAAAAGACAATGGATTTTTACGTCATTTTACATAAAATTAGCGCTAACACCAAGTGCTATCGTGAGTTTTGTGCAACTGGGCCCAGGTGTACGTTTTAAGCTGGTGGCAAGTTACCTTTATGTCAGTCAAGCAACAAACTTTTTATGCTAACCCACAAACCGCATCATGGTCAACATGGACTACATGACATTTATGATTTTCAAACAAGTTATCACGTACTAAATCCAACCTGACAAGAATAGTCATTACAAGGTAATCAGAACATGAATTTATTCATAAAGGTCTTGTAATTAGTTAGCATTTAGCTTGTCCCCAAACAGAAATATTCACTAGTGATTATCACAATAGTTTATTGGTTCTTTTGATATAGCACACCATAAAGTATTGATAAATGTAAGCTATGCCTTTGAGAGAATAATGCTGTCGTTTGCTCAGTGTGTTGGCATTGTCAACATGAATGGGATATTCTTTTTGTTAGCTGCACCCCCCACTTATTGAATGCACAAAAGTCCACAGATGCTAAATCCCAGCAGTCTAAACAATAGAACACAATAGAAATCCTGCCAAGGTATGGCCAACTTTTGTAAGTGTGGAGGCGGGCAGGGATGGACAGGGATGACAGGTTTTCAACAGATCTGAATGTAGCCTGAAGTGGGGGTTAACTCAGCAGAAGTAACAGCCACACTGTCAGGTAAACTGAACACCTGGCGTGTGTAGAATATGAGTAGTAATTCATGCATCAGAAATCCCAATTATTTATAATTCATCAGACATTGGTGTGCCTGGGTTGAGGGAGATCACAGACACCATCGTGCTGCAGAATCGCTCGAGACTTTCCAACTGACCCCGCAGAGGACAGATACTAAGACGAATTCAATGGAACAATGAAAGGAGACAATAAGAGGTTTAGATTGCATGGACCAGAGGCAACGGATTCATCAATAGAGCAATAGCAGCTGCAGTTTACGTATGCTGCATATGCAGATACTAAGTAGCTTATGCAGCAGCTGCGTGTTACGTGTATCACTGAATGGTTAAGGTTTAGGATCAGAAAGCTGGCTATGTGAGGAAATTATACAAGCAAGATGTGATGATTGATTCGGCTGCCGGTATTTTGCTGAACTAAGTTTACACCAGGTGAGTGACATATTACTGAGAATGCATGTATCTTTGGTGTCGTCTATCTGTCATTTTCAAGACCTGGTTATCAATGGGTGTGGCCCTCATCAGCTAAATGGGCTGGGAGGCTAGGGATACACCGAACGCGAATTCGCGTGCGACAGGGCAACGTGCGCGATTTATGCTTTGGAAGCCTTTGTTTGCGTGCAGTGCGGCGGAAAATAACAGACTTTGATGCGCGCATCAACGCATCGCGTTCGGTGTAACCACAGCCTCACAGTGATGCAGGGGAAACATGCACGCCTTTCACTTCTGAGGATCCAGGTTTGATTCCCTTGTGAGAGAGCGCGCGACTCTCTTTGACAGCACAGGTTTTTGCACGGGCACTCCAGTTTCCTCCTACAATACATTCACTTCACCTAGTTCTTCTCTATAAAGGAATCCCACTGATGTCATCAAATCATGTGACTGGCTGTCAAAATGACGCAAACTGGCATCAAGGGTGCTACACGTGGATTGACATTACGCCTGACGTGACGAGACAGCACACGAAATAATGTCATCGTGACGTTCCTTCAGGAAATTTGACGGCCAACATGGCCTTTACGATGTCACGTGGGAAACATACAGCCAACACACTCATATCCATCATTTATTAAAATATTAATCTCAACTTTTTATCCAACCCAACCTTGTCGTGAAACCTCCAGCATGTCCAAGAAGCATGACCAGTACCTGAGTCAATGAATAATTCATGTGTAGTTTGCATGCAAAATTGTAATCAAACCAAATTACTTTCCTTCTTTCCTGATCCTAGACTCATTCACTTTTGGCCAGGGCCGACCGCACAGAAAGTCCGATAGTGCAACCGGTGCCTATCGGCAATTAGTTATAACACATTTTTCCATTAGCTAAATCGCCGATAGGCACCAAAAGCACTATCGGACTTTCTGTGCGGTCAGCCCAGGAAAGTAGGTAGCTACTTGAGGTACCTGTATACCAAGTTTTAGAACTCTAGTGGAAGGCAGCTGCAGGTGTACCACACCAAGAATCGCTGTACTGAGGAACAGACCACATACTTGCAAAATGTGCGCAGTTGACCTGAGCTATCATCCTGAGAATATCAGAGGTTCTTAGTGCTCGCTCTCTTTGTCATCGTTTGTGTGCGGTGAAGTAGAGGAGTGAATATTATAGGACCACTGATTAACTTAGAAACGTGTTGAACTACACCAAAATGGATTGATATATTCTGATCCTATGTCTAATAAACGTTCGTTCATAATCACCTGCTTGTCTGCATCGAAAATTGTAAACGACCATCGATTTTATTGTCAGCAATAAGTGAATTACAGAATACCTAGGGCGAAATCAATCAGTGTCATTTTGTACAAATAATATAGTACCTGTCAAACACGATGTTGTCATGGTAGTGGCAGATGGGCTGTCAATATCCCGGGATTTACACGATGTCATATGTGTGGACATCAGACCACTGGCACTACAGGACCAATGGATCGATGAGTTCGCATGACATGCATCCATCAGGAAGTGCATGACCGAACAACCAGGTAAAATGTCTTTTTGACGAAAACATAACTTGAACAAGGTAGGACATCAGCTGGATATGGTATTTTGGTAGCAACGCATTCTCTTCTGCACAGTCACTCTCTCTACAGGGTGGGTGAGAGAAAGTGTCCCTCGAACAATAGCGAAACAATAGAATAGCGAAACAATAGAAATGCTATTGTTCGAGGGACACTTTCTGTGGCCCACCCTGTAGATCTCAAGTGAGACATCATTTCCAAAGAGAGATATGCACCATTTTTTTACATTTTGACCCTTTTCTCATTGCTTCTTGATTACTTTATCCAACGTCTGTCGCATGGGACAGTAACTGTGGTGCCTTGTACCTTGTCCATACTTAACAGGGCCGATAATGCTTTGGCTTCAGGCCCTGAAGGTGAGGTAAAAATATGATACACCTGTCACTACACAATCATTTAATGGCTTCAATTCAATTACACGTCTGGTCTGGAGGCTTTGGGAAAATGATGGCATGACACCCATAACATTTACTAACATTCTTTTAAAGCTGATGTAAATGTTTAATGACAAGAGGTGTCACTTGTTACTCTGAAGTGCCTTGCTTGCTCAAGCACATAACCGCAATCCAAATACTTTATAAATTAGAACACTGTTACATAGTTGTAATCTTTGGCCACTGATCAAAGTGTAATCCTCCACACACTGCAGGGGATTATGAATCCAACGAACAGTGTGTTTATCTGAATGATGGCCCCCCTAGTCTGCCCAGAAGCTCTGATCAATGATCACCATTCAGACATACTTGTTTTTAGACAGCTTTCTATTTTCGCTATCAGGACACAATAGCCAGACAGACAAGCACAGGGAAGTTCGAAGCGCTCGCTATAATACTATCAATAGCTTTGACTATTTTGCACCGTCAGTGTGTGGGAAATATCATGCAAATCATCCAACTCCCACCATTTTGTGATTAGGTCAGAAGAACCGTGACGGGGTGGTCATGTTTTTTTGCACCTCTTCAAAATGAGCGACAAGCGTGACTCAGCGGGTGGTCGAACTGGAGTGGGTAAGACTACCGGTAACTGATGGCAAAACATTGCTAGCTCTCCCTCTCTGCTTCAACTTTCCAGGCCTACAAGGACGTTTCCATAACATTTCCTCGCTTAGAAGTTGTCTTTACAGGAAAAAGATCAATGGAGTCGAAGATGAAGTGTCGCTCCTGTTCGGGAGACAAGTCACGAGTCCAGCCTCATTCTGTGATTTGTTTCCATGACAACTTATTCTCCTCATATTCTATCCTTCCAGGCTCAAAGCAACACAAACTGGTCACTATGGCAACGGCTGTAGTTTTGGAAGCAAGTGCCCATCACCATGACGAGGAGCTGGACGACCTTCTAAAGTGTTCTATCTGCTACGATACGTTACAAAGTCCTAAAACATTGCCATGTTTGCACACATTCTGCACCCCCTGCCTCCAAGGTTTGTATGAAGCTCAGAGGTTCGAGAATGTCGACAGCGCCCTCTCGCTCTACGATATGATATCGTGTCCGACATGCCGAACACGAACCATGGTTCCGTCCAATGGAATAGCAGGATTTCCTAACGACTTCAAAGTTTCACGCATATCGGAGTTATTGCAGAAAGTCCAGCAGGCGGAAAGTCGTGATGTGTCGAAAAAGAAATGCGACATTTGTAAACTTGCTCAACGGCACATCACGGCGGCAACCTACTGCATCGAGTGCACAAAATATCTGTGTTCTGGGTGCGTCGTAAAGCATGACAGTAGCGCCCTCTTGAAGAAGCATCGGAAGTTTGATTTGCTTCAAGTGACGGACTTGAATCTCACGTGCAGTAAACATATCCTGGAGACTGTGCAATATTTCTGTCAGGAATGCTGCACCGCGATCTGTTCCTGTTGCACGATCCTTGGTGAGCATTCAGGTCACGCGATATCCGACCTGGCGACAGGGGTAAATCAGTGTAAAGAGGGGCTTAAAGATCGCGTGGCATGTCTGGAAGAGAAGGTGACAGAAATCAAACAGTTTGCGCACAGCCTTGATGACATCGAGTCCCAGGTGGCAAACATCTTCTCCGAGTCGACAGACCTGGTGAAAATGAGGACACAAGAGTTGACCTTGGCATTGAGGAAACGAGAGGCGCTGTTGTTAGCGAGGTTAGAATCTGACTACAACACGAGCGTTACCAACATGCGTCAGAAGAAGGACAATTTGGATAGCTACCATGATGCCCTGCACAAGCTATTCATCTCCACCCGACAACTCCTTGATGGACAAAATGAACGCGAGATTCTCCGAACGTACAAGGACCTTAGTTCAAAGATTAACGTCGTCCTGGAAGAACACTGTCTTGACAATTTTGGATTCTCTGAATGTGTCAAAATAAGTAAATTCGTCCCTGCAAGAAAAGCTATACGGCTCGGTAAGATCGAAAACGTGAATCTGAGCGTGAATGCAAATGAGGATTCATCCCCGACCCCCATGTCACCGTTGGAAAGCTGCAAACTGATCTTCTTGTGTAAGTTCACAACGACCAATGTTTGGACCGGTGAACAGTGCTTCCCACACGACGTTGCATTCCTACCAGACAGCCAACTCGTTATCACCGACACGGAGAATAACCGGCTTCAGATTTACGATCTCGAGGGGAATTACGTCCGTACGATTGGCGAGGGTGTGTTGAGACCTCGTGCCATCGCTACGACAGACGACGGGAAGATAGTTGTAACTGACGCCATGGACCGTTGTGTCAAGATTTATGACAGGTGGGGTAAGAAGTATCAGCAGTTCGGCGACTTCTGTTGCCCATGCGGAATCGCCATTGACAAGAACGGACAATATATTGTGACCGACTTCTTCAAGAATTCCATAGTAAAGTTCTCAAGTGATGGCATCCTTGTAACCGAGTCAAAACTCCATGACAACAAGGGTATCAGTTGTTACGGTACCTGCCACGTTGCTATCGACCGCCATGACAACATATACGTCTCCGACGTTGGAGACAACTGCATCACAAAATTCACAAGCAGTTGTGACGCTGTCGCAAAGTACAAACCGCCGCATGAAAAGGCATCGCTGAAAGGTCTCTGCATCCATCGCGATGGGTACGTGATCGCCGCTGACAGCACCAACGGGATGCTGATGATAATAGACACAGACGACGAAACAGTCCACAACCTCTTGGAGAAGAAAGAACTGACCGGACCGACGGGTGTGGCAATATCAGATACCGGACTGCTAGCCTTGACAGAACCGGATGCCGACACAGTACGCCTCTACCAACTATGCAACAAAACATGGATGTCTGCCTGCCATGATCTCAGGGATGAGTAAAAGATGTGCCAGTGGAAGAACATGCAAAATATACACATATCATCAAGGATCTATTAATACTGATGCACTGTAAGTAACCAAGCCTGACCGGTAAAACGGGACTCACAATTCAGTGCTGCCATCTGCCAGTGCTTGGTAGAACCAAAATAACCCTTGAATTTTCAGATTCCAAGTCTTGTCAACCATGACTAAGTGCAAGCAGCACCATGAAAGGGTTACATTTTCAAATGCTGATGAAGTAGGCCTATTTCCCTTTCAGAAATTCATTGGTTTGATACATACATGTTTCTAGTCATTTTTCACAGATTTTCTGATATTTCTCTGAGCGAAACCTGTGTATGCTTGGTTTGCCTGGATGAAAACATTTGGGGCCTTCCCTGTCATATAAGACTAATGAAAGAGTGTTGTTAGCGTGAGATGTAATTTATTTATGACTGTTTTTGTTTTTAGATGTTTTATGTTATTAGAACTGTTAGATGATTTCAGATGTGTCAGATTCAGTGTTTCTTGGTTGGTATCGTCAAAAATCGTCCTTTGTACTTGCGATAGTCATGAAGGGCTGATATTTGTGTGGCGGTCTAGGAAAACCCCGTCGGAAGGCGCTGAATGATCAACAAAGGTTGTTAGATTTGCCTGTGCATTGATCTGCTACTGTTCACCTGTCACGTAGCACATTTCAGCTATTGAAATGTGTGGGTTCACCAAGGCCATTAACACTTTCCTCAAATGCGACATCCGACGGGTTTTCCTAGACCACCTCACATTTATCCTATCATTCAAGACTGCTTAATTTATGGTGATTCTAGCATAGATATTTATGTATTTATTTATCTATTTATTTATTTATCTGTCTAATTGTTTGAGTAACAGAGATGCAAGGGCTGTCATCATCTCGTGTAAGAGAAGCCCGTCCTGGGCCCATATTCATCATGACAACATGCCCCTCCCGCAAGTAGGTAACTGTCTTCTGATGACCCCCAGACGTGCTTCTGATGACACGGACTACTATCGGTCTCACAAACTGTGGATGTGTTTCAAGACATTGTTGTGAACATAGCAATGTGTGCAATTATGTTGTCGTATGTTTTTGGAGATGTACTTAAGTTGTGTTGTAACTTGAATTGGTTTCAAACTTACTTCTCCTCAACACGAGGACTTCGATAATTACACAATTCAACAATATAATATCACACTACCTCTTCCATCTGCGTACTGTAGCACAATTCAGTAGAATTAGAAAATGTTCAATTTCAATCTGTTGAAAGTATCTGAAGAAAATCACTATAGACTGAGTAGATTTCTATGATAGCAAGTCAGTTTGAAACCATTGAAGACCAGAATGAACAGCATTAGATTTCCTAGAGAAAGTGTGGTAGAATGGATTCTTCACTCTTAGAAAATAAAGTATCAACTACAAACAATTTGCTTTTCTTCTCTCGAACCGGCTCTGGAGTTTTGCTAGGTAGAACATCCTTGAGGCGGGCTGACGGTGGTAAGTGGGGCCTAGCCAAGGAATAAGCTGGCTAAAAGTTTTGTAAAATAAACTTATGGTTCCTTTCAGTACAGTTGACTGCAGGTATGAGAGTGCATCTCACGCAGTTCTCCCTATTTCTAACTTCAACCCTAACCACCCTAACGCCATCTAATGACTACTGCTGAAGTCTACTTACCAATTCCTTGTCCTTACATCTGACACAATCACATCTGAAGTAATATCTCTTGAGGGATGCCTGTCGTTCATCTCTCGGAGCCAACTGGTCAATGTAACTGATGCGCACCTGAAACATACACAATAACATTTTTGAAGACTAAATTAGTGACAATGATCAGTAGATTGGGAATGAGCAGTGGCGACAGGTACCGGAACGTCAGATGAACTCAGCAGAAGGCATCCATGCGACCGTATGTGACACTGCTACACATTTGACTTGAGATACCTCATCTGTGTATGCACTGCTGGGACAATGGATTAAACATCTTTGGTCTCCGATCCAAGATACACAAAAGCACAAAATTGACACACAAAATGATAATAAGCAAGAAGTCAATCTAGGTCTCCGATGGTGTGTCAGCATCACAAGGACTCATCACAGACAACTACCTTTGAGATGTCTCCGTGAGGAATGTCTCTGAGAGCTCTAACCTCTAGGGTTGTCCCGGTGAAGGTCACCGTAGCATCAGGATCACACGAGTGGTCGAATATTGATGCACTGGAAACAAACGATAGCAATTAATTGAAGGAAACTTCAAATCCGGAACTCATCATGTCATGTTTCATAACTGCTTAAACTCTGCTAGGCCTACTCTCCAGGCCTACAGCTAGGCCTACAGAACCTGTCATTCGTATCATACCGACCTGAGATAAACTCCGACACCTACTGGCAGCATCTCTGCATCTGTGATGGTAAAACTGTTTATACACACCTGAAAACAAGATGCTACGAGATCAGTCACCTACATTTCTAGCTCAGAAATCAAGAATTTATCAACAACCTCAGAGGTGACTGGCGCCAGTGATGCCACTGCACCACTCTGACAGGCCTTATTTGGTTACGAAAAGACGAACACACTCACCCTCCCAAATATCATGAATAAGACCTCCACAGGGGGAAGATCAATCACGTTTTCAGTGAATTGTTTTAACGTCTGCTGTAGTTCCATGAACTGCTGACATTTCTCCTCATCCTGTTTTATCTCGTTGAAGTCTGAAAAGAGTTGGAGGGAAATATGAGACAGCTTTGTCCCTGGTGATCTCAATGCATTCTGGTTTACCATCGGTGCTGCCATCTACACTAGGCTCCGACCACAGGAGTCAGTAAGACTTGTGCCTGACGCACTACCCCAGATTTTGGATAACCTCAATAAGGATGAGCTCAAGTACGGAATTGCCCCAGACTCTCCAAATCAGCCTTAATGAAGTTTATGATTGATATTGATGCTAGCTATGAGAGATTTTATCAGTTACGACAAATTCAGACTTACGATCTTGAAAATCGTCAAAACATCTGATCTTGGCATTATCAAGAGATTTGAACTCTCCATTCTGAAAGAAGATGAGTATTTTTCAATTAATATTTAGGTAAACAATGGAACCACGATCAGTTCTTTGTATGGAAATACCACGGAACATCCCTTGGTGGACACCTCTGCCAGGAGGACACCTCACCACTAAGGACACCAAACTGGTCATTTTATTTTATTTTGACCTCTGTAATCAGGACACCTCTCAATTAAGGACAGTATCTGTCAATCCCAATGGTGTCCTTAATAGAGAGGTTCCACTGTAAGGGAATGTTATACATGTACCGGTAGTAGGAAAATCAAGAATGCCAACCTTGTGCTTGATAATCAGCCTGAACATGATGCGAGCGCTCTCCGTTGGGACATGAGGTGATACGTTCTGCAGACACTTGCATTCTAATTTGTGAACGTCCCATCCCTGGCGCTGTAAAAAGAATAAGTCCAGGAACTACAGTGGAACCTCCCTTAACGGACACCTCTGCCAGGAGGACACCTCTCCAATCAGGACACCAATGTTCAGTCCCAAACTGGTCATTTCTATTCATTTCAACCTCTGTAATCAGGACACCTCTCAATTAAGGACAGCATTTGTCAGTCCTAGAGGTGTCCTTAATAGAGAGGTTCTACTGTACATCTAGATGAGAGACTATCACCAAATAGGTTTGTGAAGATTTTGAAACTGCCACCTAGTGACTTGTCTTCCTGATTGATTTCTGAAGATAAACGGCCATCTCCTTACCTGACATGACCTATTGCAGTATTTAACCACTTTACAAGCTGAGCATCTCTGGAGATTTTCTTTGCTGAAAGAATAGGTACCATGAATGATGCTGGCCTGGGGGCTGGATTGAGGGGGGCTGGTAGTCAGGGTGGAGCCAGAAGTTTTGCAAGGGATGCCTGACACACCTGAGGAGGGTGGCCACTATGCAGCCAGACCCATACAGGGATTGCGCTAGCCGTTCGCCACGTTCGCCAATGCGATAAAAATGTCTGGGCGGCGATAATGTTTTCAACAGACCTCGCCACTGTGGCGAAAGCCCATAATTTCAGAGGGGTGATTGACATACCTGAGCATGTTTAATGATGCAAAGACTGAATGTAACAGGTTCCTGCAACCCCTACACTTGAAAGTGGAACAGTCCAAATCCAAACACAACAAAGCCACCTGGTCAGTTTCCAGTCAAAACAAAAGCACATGGTCAGGCCGTAGACTTTCTAGTCATGTGTAGTAGTCTTGCTCACAACACCCTCCATGCTTCACAGTGACTTTGGCTCAGACTCAACAGATGTGGACTAATAATTTTTTGGGCTTGGTTCACCACAGTGGCTAACACAACTAAAATGTGGCTAAAAAAATTGAGAGTCAGTTAGCCACAGTGGCTAACACATTTTTCAGGCTAGCGCAACCCCTGCCCATATTTGGCCAACAGGATTGGGCAGGATGTAGGCCTATCTCTCCACAGGTTCTTGTGGTTCGATACTATACTAGGGGACCACAAATCCTTACACACTTCACTGAAAATGTATAGAAAAACAAAAGGTATGACACTTAGTGTCATACCTTTTGTTTTTCTATACATTTTCAGTGAAGTGTGTAAGGATTTGTGGTCCCCTAGTATAGTATCGAACCACAAGAACCTGTGATCTCTCCTGGGTGCGCGATGGGGCGGGGCAGGGGATACCTGAAACCACCAGGGTAGCATTCTATACATTGTATACCTATATTGACATGTACACCTACCAGTATCTATTCACTTCAGATACACCTTAACAACCTCTTTTTAGGCCTACAAAGACAGATGAGCGGGTCGTCACTTTTGACAGGTGCAAGGACATGAGGATGGCGCTTGCACGGTTCTGCTGGAATGGGTGAACAGAAAAGTCATGAAAGTGACAGATTGAAAATTGCATCAAAATGAAATCACCTCAGAAAGCAGTGTTCACACCTGACATCCCTCTTTCTCGATGTCAGAACGTGGACGAATGGTTCACACTTCATCAGAATGCTTTTCTGCTTAAATTTAGCCATTATGATCGTGGGAAATCGACTTAGTTCATCACGCACGTGGTCCAGCTGCGTCTCATGACTGATTCCTTGTCCGCGAGCCGCAAGAGGACAGACACCAGGCTACTGTATAGTTTAATGAAACACCGTCAGATGGCGACACCCCACGTCTCGTGGGAGGAGAACGTATCTGAGGCAGAGCGCGCAAAAAGATACCATTCTACGCTTGGATCTTATTTGCTTTTGCACCAGTGGCAGGGATTTAGGGCCTGATTAAGATAATGGGGAGAGTGGCTCAGAAGCTAACAGGGTGGAGAAATTCGTGGACGAGAGGGTTGGACTCGGAGAGAGGCAGTTAGCTGATGCCTCCACCACGTCATGACCCATTGTTGCCCGGACATTATCTCCGGGAGAAAGAATCTCCATTCACACCACCCCTGTTTGGCGAATATAAAAGACGAACCAAATTCTTTTCTGTGCAAGAAGTTGTATTTACACTTGATTTATACATTTAGAACAAAAAAGGACAATTTTAATAATTTACTCCTGACTTTTGAAAAATAATTTTGTCCCCATCACCTTGCATGAACAAAGAAATCCATGATTTTCGCCTGTCTAAATTGTTCAACATTCCAAAATAGTGTCCCACAGACCACGTTTGACGATGTACTGGTTCAACGTCTGCCGGGGCAGCACGCGCTGGGATTGCCACGTGCACAAGCAATGCGCATGCGCTTGGTTTCAGTTTGAGGAGTGTCGCTGCTGTTCAACATCGTTCCCTGGACATCAACATGCTTTCCACGTTCATGAAATAAAAGTACCTGTAAAGGCCCGAACCCACTGACGCGTTTTCACGCAGCGGGCAAACGCACCGGCAGAAAATGCTTTGTTAAAAGGCAGCGGACCGAGAAATAACAAAGGATTTGTTGGGCAGTGATGAAACCGCGGCGGCAAAACGCGACAGTGGGTTCAGGCCTTAAGCCTACTTGTCATGAAGCTGAGGTTGAGTAGGCCTTTTTGTAGATTTTATGTTTATTCATACATCCCCTCAATGTCTTCATTTTCCCCGTCATCACGAGGGCTCTGAATCTCCTCTTGGTTGGCGCCATTTTCTGTTTCAGTGACACCTTCATTTTCCGTCACACCAACACTGTGCCGACTCTGGTTGTCCTGGGCAACCCCACTATCATCCGCCATGCGAACACTGTGATGACTTTGGTTGTCCTGGGCAACCCCACTATCATCCGCCACGCGAACACTGCGATGGCTCAGGTTGTCCAGGGCAACCCCACTGTCATCCATGACACCAACACTGCGGTGACTTTGGTTGTCCTGGGCAACCCCACTCTCCTCCATGACACCAACACTGCGGTGACTCTGGTTGTCCTGGGCAACCCCACTCTCCTCCATGACACCAACACTGCGGTGACTTTGGTTGTCCTGGGCAACCCCACTCTCCTCCATGACACCAACACTGCGGTGACTCTGGTTGTCCTGGGCAACCCCACTATCCTCCGTCACGCCAAAACTGCGATGGCTCTGGTTGTCCTGGGCAATCCCAATGTAATCCGTCACACCAACACTGTGATGACTCTGAGTACGAGCAACACTAACACTGTGATGACTCTGGTTGTCCTCTGCAACCCCATTGTCATCCGTTACACCAACACTATGATGACTCTGGTTGTCCTGGGCAACCCGACTATCACCAAAACTGTGATGACTTTGAGTATCCACGGCAACGTTGTCCTGAGCGACACTAACACTGTGATGACTCTGGTTGTCCTGGACACAGTCTTGTGTAACACCATCACTGTGGTGGCTCTGGTTGTCAAGGGCAACCGTCTCACTTTGCGCAGTTACCGCTAAGTTTTCGTCATTGTCTTGTTGAAAAGTTTCGCTCTCTGGGGCGGTCGTATTGTCCTCTTCGACTCCAACACTGTGTTGACTTCGTGTTGCACTGTGGTGGCTTCCCTGGCTCTTCACACTGCGACGACTGTGGTTACTATGGACGCTGTGGTGACTATGGACACTACGTCCGCTCTTCCTACTGTGGTGGCTCTTGACGCTGTGTTCACTCCGCACGCTGTGACTACTTGAACTCCTTCTCTCCTCGTGTGTCACGTTACCGTTTTGAGTCTCGGGATGTTTCCCGAGAGAGTGATCGCTATTTTGCCGTTGTTGTTGGTGTCCTGTAGGTCGGGGTACAGGGCTGTTCCTGGGCGACACCTCAATACTGGATCCCTGCAACACGAGAAAACTAAGTGAAACAGTCTTCACATGACCCCAGAGTCTCTCCAGATACTTTCTGGGGAACTCAAGGGCTCATTCCGTAGTAAACATAAAGTCGTCTCCAAATCTTGCAAATTTTCGACCCCCTCAGGCACTTTCTAGTTGAGATCGCAGAAGTGAGTGATCTCAACTAGAAAGTGCCTGAGGAAGACCCCGGTTGGGGTCGAAAATTTGCAAGATTTGGAGGCGACTTATGTTTACTACCATCTTGTGTGTCGTTTTTTGTGCTTGTTGGATAATTGTTTCAGACCAGTTGAGCATACAAAGTGGCAACTCGGCTGGGAATCGAACTCGTGTCCTCCCGGTCATGCGTCCGAAGCTCAACCACCGCTGCGCCACTCTTGAGGTAAATAAACGTGAGAAATAAAGGAGGAAAACGAGGGGAAAGGTCAACTTACACATCCCATGTTGTCTCCTCGCAGTGAACTTGCGGACGAAAAGGTTCGGATTCACTTTTGTCTCTAATAAATCCTGATGAAATTTCCTCTCCTTCACACGTCGTCAGAATTAAATCTTTGGGGTTTCAGGNGTATACGGTATACGAAAACGCCGGTTAACAATGGCTTCACGGTGGTGAATTCTATGTAACGGAAGCCTAAAGGCGTGATGTGGTTTCGCATCCACATATCGTATGAACAAATGGAAGGACACCACAGACCTGCTCGCTAAGTGTTTTTCACAACTGCGTTTATATGCCAAAGTGGCCAAACGGCTCACTAGTGTGGAAGTTCAGAGCCTGCCTCCCACAAAGGATGCCGCAAAATATCATGCATATCGTTTATATTTGCAGACACAAACTTGGATGGGGAAGGACAGATACCTTAATCCTGAGAATGGGGTTGGGTGCTACGGGAGGGGGTGAGCTACAGCCAAGAACGATGGACTCTACACCTGCATCGCAGGCATTCTTGAAAATGGTCAGATGTCAGTGTAAAGGGGGATTTTGACACTGAGGCCCGTATGCACCAACTGATCCGAATTTGGGTTTAAGCTACAGTTTGGATGATCCATATCTTAAGCTCTTATTCGGCAAATCCCAACTTGATCCGCAATACATTTGAGCCACAGCTTAGCTTTAGATTAGCTGAGCTGTAACTTAAGCCTGAAGTCTGAGGCCTTCCAGTGCTGATTGCATGATTTTATGGTGCAGGCCTTTGTCTGCGATGCACACAGCATGACATAGGGCACTTGTGATCCAATTTAAGCTCGAGCTTTTAAAGTTGGGGCTAATTTGAGGTTGTCGGTGTCTTGCAATGGCACGTGAAGCCTGCAACAATCTGTTGATTGCTGAGACTGGATTGTTGCGAACAGATGATGGGGCAATCTCATGTTCAGTTTAGACCATAATCCAGAAAGCACTGTCCTTGGTAAACCTGTACCGTTTTTTTTTAATTTCTCCACAACAACCCGTTCTGTGCAATCCACCATGTCCATTTCCTCACGCTCTTTGATCTAGTCAAGAAACTCCAGGTTTCCACCCTAGAATAGAACTGCTTTAATCCACAACTTAAACCTACCCCTTGGGTGGCTTAACCTTTTCAAGCCCGACTTCTGGAGCAGCTATGATTGGTGCAATAGGATCAAAATTTACGCTCGAGCTTAAGTTGTACTTAAGCAGAATTGGGGCTAATCTGAGGTTGGTGCATACGGGCCAAAAAGGTGTAGTTGTAGGAAACACGGACTGGAATGTCCAAGTGCCTGCGGTGAATGCCTGGGACTGTGTCAGAATTCCTCCACTGAGGAGTTAGAAACATCAGATTCCTCTGTTATTGATGATGAAATTTTGGGTTGATCCATCAACATGCTCTCCTCGGTGATGTTTGCAGGCTTTTGTACTATCATTTAGCAAGGTCAGCCTATATTTGACATTTCTTATTTTGAGCAATATCAGACTCCACCAATTTCGAAGAATAACTTATAGCGTAGTGCTATGTCGCAGGAGGTAAGACAATCCAAGAGCTTCACCACTCAATCAAATGAGGTTCTCATTGCAATGTTACGTCATTCATAATTTGTTTTGCTCTCAAGTTCAAAATTTGAAGTTAGATTATAAATGCATTATGCACCACAGATAATAAACAAGAAGTCAATCTCCAGAATTCACGAATTTTCGACCCCAACCGGGGTCTTTTTCAAGTGGAACTTTACAATCTGAAACTCTAGAAAAGACTGCAAGACTTGAGTCTTTTCTAGAGTTTCAGATTGTAAAGTTCCACTTGAAAAAGACCCCGGTTGGGGTCGAAAATTCGTGAATTCTGGAGATTGACTTCTTGTTTATTATCATTTTGTGTGTCAATTTTGTGCCTTTTGTACCTTGCATTATGCATCACAAGTTTTTATAGGAACATGTCACTAAGATTATGCATTAGAAGTTAGATTGGCGATGTTGAACGTCATTCCTACGTCATGCCAATTGTATATTGAAGTGCTGCTACTCTCCTGTGGTATTCCACATGTGCTTTATAACATTTCGCCCATCCAATACAAGAATATCTTGATTTTTCTGAGTTTTGCAACAATATTGAGCTGTGACTTTAAAATGACGTCATACTACGTCATACTGACGTCATATCCAATCGGCAGTGGGCTTATTTTGTACTTTGACCCCATATTCCTATCTGCTTATCATACATTTATAGGGTCTAAAATCAACCGTTAAGAATTTTCCTGTACATTGAAATTTTGGGTGGCGGCCATATTGAAATTATGCAAATTAACCACTTTCCCGGGCTCGGAAAAGTGGGGACTTTTTATTTGGTGATTAGTACCACCCAATAAACAGTTTAAAGCAAAGAAGCCTTCTATTGCAATTTTGTCTAGGTTCAACCCTACTTTTATTGGACTACTGTGGAGTTTTAGTTGGTGAGAAAAACCAGGCCATGATGTGTGAGACAAGCGTGCTCCTAATTGACTGTTTATCCAGGGGCGGATCCAGGATTTGACGGAAGGGGGCGCAGATATCGGCGGCGGCGAAGCCGTCGTCACGCGCGCCGCAGGCGCGTCTACAGCGGGGGGTCTGGGGGCCTCCCCCAGATAATTTTGAAATCTAGAAGCCCTGAAACACTTTTTCCCGGCATTTCGGAACACAAATCTAGGTCCCGTCGGTGCTTGGAAAACCGTCTTCTGATGATATAAAACCAATGAAAATTGCAAATTAATACTCTACTGACTGGGCTGAGGGATCCAAGACGGCAGCGAACAAACACGTTCCAAAGTTTGACATACATACTTTTAAAAGAAGCATCAACACAGTTAACAGGAAGGTATTCGTAGAAGTATCAAGACCCCGAGAACGACTTATAACGCAGGGGCTGATCCAGGATTTTCTTGAGGGGTGGAAGAAAGGTAGAGAAGATAGAGGCCACTGGCCTCGCGCTTGGGCGGGTCATTGACGGCGTTGGCACCGACTTGGCGGGGGTCTGCACACAGAAAAATATTCATCTCAGCTTGAGATAAAAGTGTCTTGAACGCTTGTCCGTAAAAGAAGTTACTTTTGTGTCTCAAGTTGATCTCTTTGAATCTCAGTACGAATAACTTATGTTTCATGTTGAGATAGGACTGTCTCAAGTCAAATCTGCCAGCTGAGATGACGGCCGTCTCGATATGAGTTAACAGTGGTCTCTATTTGAGACTGAAATGTGTTCAGTTGAAACGAGGTTCATTTCGACTGTCCCCAGTCAAATATTCTGGATGATATTTTGTGCTCTTCTCTGGAGACAGATGAGATGACGTTCATTTTGATATGAACTTATGGATTGTTTGTATCAACCCGACAGTTGAGTTCTTTATCAACCCCAATTGTTGGATCTTTCAACCCAACTGTTGGGTTGTTTGTAACCAACCACATGGCTGCATGGCCTTGATTGCTTAACTGTCGCAATGCAAAAAGACCGCAACTCTTAAAATTCAACTTAGCCAATAGGCCGAGAAGCTGTGTAGAGTTCAGTTTGATAGGGTAGACCAATGCACAGCGCAGTATGAATCTTTTGCATGGTATTGGTTGAGAGAAAACGACGCTTTACAATTATTGTCTTTATAATTCTGAAAGGGAAACATTCACAACCTATAATTTGTATCTCAGATTTCAAACAATAGTTTATCAATATTCTTATGTGTTTGCTTTCATAAGTCAGCGTTTCTGTAAATATTTTTTTGCAAATTGCAACACTGTTATCTCGTCAGGCCCAACTGGTGGCCCGCACTGATCTAGCTTATTTGGATGACCAATATCCCGATTCGATGTTATTGATATCTCAAGCGTGAGATACGTTGCGTATCGGGAGGCTTAACACGCTATTTGTCTCAGGTCGAGTCACAAATATATCAGGTTTTGCCACTAGACAGATGCTTTCTCGATTCGAGATATTATTATCTCAAATACAAGATATTTGTGTTTCAAAGGGCTTCAAGACAGCACTTATCTCAAGTGGAGATGAATATTTTTCTGTGTGTGGTGATCCTCCCGCCAAGGAAAATTTTGAAAATTAGAATCGCTGAGACGCGATTTCCCAACATCTGAGGTTGAGAAAGTCCGATGCCAAAGCTAAAATTCAGTTACTGAAAAAACACTGGTGTGCGGATTTAAGGGGGGGGGGGCGTGCGCCGCGTGTCTGCGCCCCCCCCCCTTCGTCAAATCCTGGATCCGCCCCTGACAGGTGCCTTGGCCCAAGGTTGGCATACACCCGGCAACACCTGGCAAGACCTGGCACCAGGTATGCCTGGGCATGGCCAAGGCTGCCCCATGCCTGGCTCGACTGAGATATTCTGAATGAGATTGCCAAGGCAAGACCAAGGCTGGCCCAAGGCTTGCTCCACTGACACAGCTGAAGATGACTTGCCAGACCTGGACCAGCACTGGCCCAACATTGTCAATGAACTTAAGGACCCTAAAACCTGAAATTGACGACTTCTCTTACCCGGGTTCTCTTAACCAGTCTCAAATCCTTAAAAAACGATTCATCTTTAAGATGATAGTGAAATTAAATTACATAGGGCCTAACAATACAGAAAGTCGAAAGTCGATGTCAATCTGCTAAAGCATCAGAAAGTATTTCCACAAAAGACGTCAAAATCACGTGGAAAAGACGTCAACGTACTTCGAATACCGGTACTAATCTTAATAACAAATTGTAGAATAAAAAATATGGCGAATAAAAACTATAGAAATGTTGCCTCCTCCTATACCAACATGGTAACAACATATTTTTGTACAATAAACCTCGCTCAGTATTTTTGTGGGGTGTCAAGTTTTTGGAAATGATGCCTCGTTACACCACACATATGAACAATTTTTATTTGAATGAAATACCTGACCCCTACATACTTTTTATGGTAATGAGGAACCCGCACGCCGTTTATCCCGACAGGTCGGCGCAGCGACCGATGAGACCGAACCGACGTCATTGACGTCGTTTTATGTGTTGACGTTGCGTCATGAAAAAATCTGCTGTACATTTTTCTACAGGAAAACTGAGATCGCCACCCAATGCGTTCAAAAAGCATCTAAAAACAGAGCTCTTCAGGAGGTATTTCTGTTAATTACTTTTAAGTCTACCTAGTCATTTCAGTCTTATGTCATTTTTATCACACTAATTGTCTTATCATCTTAAATGTCTTTTGTGTTTAATTCAAATTGTCTTATCCTATTAAATGTCCACTAAATGTCTTATGTAAAGTGCTTAGAAAATGTACATTCATTAATGTAGCACTCTAATTTAATAAATATTATTATTATTATTATTATCCTACCTCTTTATTTTAAAGAAAAAAAGCAAAAAAATTGCAGAAATTTTCATCCGCGACAAGATGGTGTAAATTTTAATGTCATGCGACCGGAAAAATAGGGTTTATTTCAGGCCAGAAGTTAATGGAAATGACTGGAAATCACGTTGAAAAAAGAATCTTCGGTCTCATCGGTCGCAGCGCCACGTCGTGACGTTAGTTACGGCTTACTCAGCCTAACAGAAATATAACAGAGGCCCCTGATCAGGGTTTTTTTGATCGACAGGAGTCACCCACTCCTGGCTCCTCTTCAACGACTCAGTGGTTGAAAAGGAGCAAAGCAAAAACCCAAGCTGGGATCTTGCTAGCATAGCATAGCATAGTAATATGGGCTTTGTGGTCCTAGTGGATCTTTGCCCGAAATTAATAATCTTATAATTTTTTTTAAGTAACTGCGCAGCGGCGCGGAGGGGTAACATAAGGCGCAGTAATCCAGCTGTCCTGAATGCCGCTCCAGTTCCATTAGTTTCCGTATTTCTATAGAATTTCTATCCAAACGTATCCAAGCAATCTGAAACCGGTAGCGTTACTCCGTTTACGTATAGCTCCAAAGTCTCCATAATTTAACTTATATACGGTATACCGGTACATGTACATCCAATTTCTCCGACATGTCAGATACCTGAAGAACATAAAGTCAAGTAATATACAATTAATCATATCAGCAATAATATGAATAATGAATGTACGGCAGCAGTTAGTAGATTCAAACTCAAAGAAAAGAAACAAAAGTAAACTCAAGCCACAAGTCATCTACTAGAAGTCTAAGTGCTGCACAACACAATATACGGTAGATCATTGGTACTTAAAAGGAGAGTTCGCCCAGTGTCTGTCCAACCTTGTTTTAAATGTATGTACTGTGGGTGCATTGACGACATCGTTTGGCAAGGTATTCCAAGTTTTGGAAGCACGCAGTGTGAAAAAGTTCCTATCCTCACATCCCTATTGGCACGCTCGATCCGAATCTTTTTGTTGTTACCTCTAGTGTCTCTCTCATTAAAGGAGCTGGACGTCCAAGTTGTAAACACTCACTCACTGGTTCTCTATCCACGCGACGCCTGCGGTGCTGCCACCTATTGTCGGTGATATGTACTGACGTGAATATCGTGAGTGAGTTGCATTGGACCGGGCACCAGTCTAACGATCACTGGTGCTGCCACCTTCACGAAGGAATAAAACTAGTTTGCTGGCCACTGTTTGTAAACAAACCAGTGTTTACAACTTGGACGTCCAGCTCCTTTAAGATTCACTTGCACATTACACGCGATCAAACCAGTTAACAATTTGTACATTGTGATCATGTCCCCACGGGTTCGTCTATAATACAGAGTTGGTAATTTCAGGTGTTGTAACCTTTGTTAGGGTAGGTTTCTTAGAGGAGTTATCAGCTTCCTGGCTAGGCGCTGCACTTTCTCCAGTTTGTCTCTATCACGTTGAAAACGTGGATGCCACACCTCGTGACCGTATTCTAAGATTGGTCGGACTAAGGACTTATACAATAGCAACATAGTGACAGGGTGCCTACTACTATGGTTCTTTTTATAGTAAAGAGTACCCTTAGGGCTGGTTCATACTTGCTCGCGGACCGTCAAGCGCATGAAACTGATCGCAGGTTTCCACGACGTGAATGTGCACACACACTGAAATTGATCACAGTCGGCGTAAAATCCGGACGGAGTATGAACCAGCCCTTAGGGCCTTAGCTGCAATTGCACTAGTGTGATGTTCAAAGGTAAGATCTCGGTCAATAATTATTCCCAAGTCATTTTCACTTCTACTAGGTTCTAAGGTATGCACATTTCCATGCGCATCATTCATGAGATAGTGATAGGGCGGGGAGTGACCAATTGGGAGATACGAGCATTTGGGTGGTTGGAAAGAAAGAAGCCAGTTCTTAGACCATGTTTCTAGGTTACCTATATCAATCTGGAGGGAATTGTCCTTCTGCAGTATGGTTCTGGAATCGAAGGTTTTGATAATCTTGCCATCGTCTGCGAATAGCTTAGAGAAGGATTCCTGAACAACATTCGGCAAATCATTGATATATATAGCGAACAGAACGGGGCCCAGCACGCTGCCTTGAGGGACCCCGCTCTTTACTCTAGCCAATTCTGAGCGGGCATTTTCTATCTCGACAAATTGTGATCTACCACTTAGAAAGGATTTCAACCAGTTGAGAAGGGTACCTCTGATGCCGATAGCAGATAGTTTGGACAGAAGACGATAATGAGGGACAGTGTC
>NMRB01000778.1:132417-148471 GCA_002633025.1 Notospermus geniculatus | reverse complement strand
CATTTCTATGCCTAGTTGGATTTCTGACCAGTTGAGTGAGACCAAGATCTATACATGTGTCGAGAAATAGGCGGGCAGGGTGATTTAGGGGTGTATTTGTGACCAGTAACTCCCAATCAATTTCTGGAAAGTTTAGATCCCCTACAAATATCATGTTGTTTGAACTAATGGACATCGCCCGCAACGTCTCATTTAACTGTCTATTATTATCCTGGTCCGAATTCGGGCTGCGATACAGACCTCCCAAGGTTACGGGACTGAGATTCCCCTTCTTTAGTTTTAACAGTACAGCCTCTCTTAGGTTTGCCCCAACATCAATCGTTTGTACTTCAAGACCAGAACTCTCGTGCACATACACCACGATGCCCCTTCCATCATTAATGATATTGTTAACAGGAGAACAGTAGCCTGGGAGTAGTATACTATCTATTGAAAGGGGGAACAGGTAATGTTTGGGCTTCACCTCTGTTACAATAATAATAGTCGGTGATAGTAAGTGT
This sequence comes from Notospermus geniculatus, assembly GCA_002633025.1. NCBI lineage: Eukaryota > Metazoa > Nemertea > Pilidiophora > Heteronemertea > Lineidae > Notospermus > Notospermus geniculatus. Next base: position 147,971 of record NMRB01000778.1, on the reverse strand, counting down.
ACCTCTGAGATTAGCTCATTCATTTTGTTCGAGAGAGAGTCTGCATTTGTATACATAATACGGAATCCAGCATTGGTGACCCCACCTCTACTGGTGGGGGGCAGCACGAAAGGGCTGCTCTACCTTTACTAATTTATTGTTCCGAATTATGTAGTCACCCAAGCCAGCGTTCTTCCTCCGCAGTACCTCTGTTCTTAGTTGTCTATGTTCCTCCTGTTCCCTTTTTGTTTTGTCCCGGGCAATCTTAATAGCAGGGCCCCTCTTGTCACGGACTTCGTATCGATTAAAGATCCAATCAACACTCTGTTGGGAATCGGTCACCACTCTCAGGGGTCTGCCTGAACTGTTTCGCTGTGCATTTAGACCATCTTCCTTTTGCTGACCTTTTGCACCCAACCTAATTACTTTTCTTATTACGACTGTATCAATACCAGTTTGGGGATCCCTAATGTCCGTCGCTGCTACTTTAATCTTTAGGGCAGCTAATTTCATTAGCTGAACAAGCCGGTTGTGATTTTGATCCAGAAATGCCAAGACCCGTAACACCAGGTGTCCAGACACCAGAGCTGTATTTTTAGCCATACCTGGCTGTTCTGTTTATTGCCCTCCCACCATCTGTTGGATGGTGATATGGGAAACAAAGTACTATAAATAGGTAATCAGCAGCGGGGGTGAACAGGTAATTGGAAAAGCCCACTAGTGTATCTGGCCCTCAAGCCCACGAGAAAAATGGCTCATAAAATCATTATTTTCTGCTCGATTTGAAAAATTCGAACACATATTTGATATACCATCAAATTTAACATCCGCTGGTGACACTCACAAACACTGCACACATCTTTGTGTTGGATTTTCTTACTTTAGTCAGAGGCATTAATTTGCCTGGATTACGTAACTTCCTCCTTATCTGTACCCCGATAGAATGCGAAATATCGGGGTATATTAGGTCTGCTGCTCAATGGTGATGTAAATGTAATGTTCTCTGTCACGGCCTTCTTGTCATATATTAAACGTTCCTCAGTTGAGCTAGCTGCACTTTCTGGAATATCGTACAATATGAAGTTCCGAAGTTTATTATGCTTCTCATCAAATTCGCTCCTAATGTCAGACATCTCAGTTCTAATAGCTGCAATACTACTTGCCATCTTAGTTTCAACTTGTTGGGTAATCACGTGACCCTTCTCTTTTAATGCAGATTCCAGAGCACGGTCCACCTGGGTTTTAATGGTACTTTCTATGCAGTTTAATCTATCCTCAATTTTTGAGAAACGGAGGTCCTGAGTAATACTCATACGGTTCATGTGTTCTACCAAGAACGACAACTTGTCACTATCTGATGATTTTCTTATTGCGTCCATTTCTTCCGCAGTAGGTTGGGATGCATAACTTGATTGAATTTTGCCCCGTTTGGCCGTAGCAGTGGCACCTAGATTTTCTACATCAAGATCTGAATCAGGGGATCTCAGGTCCCGCCCACGCTTCCTAATGTCATCCAAATTTAGTCTTGTAACATTGTCCTGGTTTAGAGTATTGCTCGAATCAACAGACTCAACTGCACCTGTCATTGGTTGATTAAGTGTCATACGCAAGACAGGTGAGCGACTGGTTTGCTGGTGACCATGAAGGGGGGTTGAGTGGCGTAGAGGAAGCCTGGGCTGCTCATGTCCATAAGTGAGCGGTGTGCCAAAAGCGCTAGAATTTAGCATCAAATTCTGGACGGCCCTGTCCGTCTCAGTACTAAAACTCATATTACCGCCTGGATTCATCTTACCAGTACTGCATACGGCTAGGATGCTACCCAAGTTACCTAAATCGAGCAGACATTGGACGTGGAGATATACCAATAGTGGTAAGAGCATAGCAGTGAAGTAGGCGATTGATCGTGCTCTGAAAGACCAAACCAAAAGTTTAAAGGAAAGCAACATAGAGCCAAGTGTCAAGCAGTGAAGTAGGCGATTGATCGTGCTCTGAAAGACCAAACCAAAAGTTTAAAGGAAAGCAACATAGAGCCAAGTGTCAAGACAGATGTAGATAGATCAATGCAGCAAGGCACTAAGGGGACTAGGCCTACTTATACATGCAAATAAAACATAAGTAATTACAGATCAAGAACCGGAACGTAATTAAAAAACAAACATAATTACACCAATGCAGGGAGCTGATCGAATATTAATAAGAGGCTAACAGTTACAGTAACTTGGTGTATTATATAAGTCTAGGCTATAAGGTTTCCCTACTACTAAGAACCAACAACAACGTCATCTAATCTGAGGGACCCAGTAAGTTGTGGTTGTGGCACAAGGGGCCTATAGGGGGGGGCCTACAGGAGAAAGCAGTGCAGCGTAAACTTACACAACAGAATACAACAGAGAAAAAATTATTATAAGCTTATACACAAAGATACTGAAATCTAAGAACTAAAGCAGGATAAAAAGAGCGTTGAGAAGAGTCCTTATTCCAATCAACTGAACTGCAATAACATGACAGGAGCAGCCACAAAAAATAATACGGTAATTGTTAGAGTGCATGCAAGAAGCATAGGCTAGTTTTTCAATATTTTACCTCTCCTGTAGTCTTGTTCACAACACCAACATGTCCAGTAAGCCTCGAAGGTTGTCGTCGGAAGGCAATGGAGGGTCCACTTCATTCAAAACCTTGTGTACGTCTTGTGTACTGCACAGTAATTTACAACGAAAACATGTACATCAAAGCACTTGCACTGGGCTATCTCACTGTGATCACAAGATGGCCGACCGCGGGAAAACTCCACATGAACATCCACCACAGAAAGATCCAAGAAGTCACATTAATTAGGACTTTTTTCTTGGAAACGTTGACCAGCGGTTATCAGGTAACTTTACTAAACGAATTAGCACAAATTAAAGGCTTATCTACTGGCGAAAAACCGTAAATTATAGGTATTTTTCGGAGCCGATTTCATTTACGCCGTCACCCCTCGCGCATGCGCATCCTTTTACTCCACAATCGCCAAAATACAGGTTTTTAGCGTATCAGGAATTATTTCATGATCTATAGATAATAAATCGGAGAATGTAGATGGGATTACCTACCTGAAGTGAGACCATACTCCAAATTTCCGGAGATCTTTCAAAGAAAACGTTTTCACACTAGACCTAAAATGGCTGCCAATTGAGCTGACTGTGCATTGTTTCTTGATTCGAATCAGTGCGGGGATTAGGCAACCTCGTTCCCAGGGGTCGTTCGCTTTCTGACAAGAGGTTGTCTGAGCGAACTATAGCCCTGGGGACGAGGTTGGGGATTAGGGTCCTTCACAGAGTGTATTGCTCCGCGAATGCCAAATAGGCCTTGATCGAGCATACCCCATCAAAAGGGCTGCTGCCTCTGTGTGTATAATTATTTGGTTATCTTTTTGTACGAGTAGAAGCCGATTATTTTAACTGCTTTATAGCAGATTTTTACATTATTCGTGAAAAACACAACCTCATAACTAGCAGATTACTGCCCCTCAATTAGCATACGATTCGGCGGGGGTAGTTTACCTTTGACCCTGACACTTCGCGCGAAATCGAATACCGAAGGTCGAAGCCATCGGGAGTTTTCGGGATTTACCGTGGATGATCTGCGGCCTCATGTCACAAACCCCCAATCTTTCGTTTTAGACAGAGATAAGGGTGGTTTCCTTATTTTGTAGGCCTATACTTCCACTCCCAGGGCGCGGGGCCTACCCTGTCTGGGTAAACATCAAATAGCGAGTGATGTTGCAAGATCATTAAAATGAAGCCCTTTTAAGAACGTCCTGCATTCACCATCTTTTACAACCTCGTCAGAGTCGTCTTCTCTGTAACATTCCGTTTGGGCGTTCCCCGTCTTCAGCAAATATATCAAATCGTGAACAGCAAAACTCGACTGAAGGACAAATTACAATATGATCACAAAGGGAAAGTCGACGTCATTGTGGTAATGAGACCCAACGATCTCAAACAACTGCGAAGAAACGATGTTGATCGAAGCGAGAATCATCGGAATAAGTAGGCCTATGCCTGTAACCTAACTATACTAGTAACTCGTTAACATAGCGATTCTTGACTTCTGGCATTGGCAGCACATTCAGTTGCTTTTGATATTCTAATCATTTGGCTAGCTGGAAACGATATTTATCTGGGCCACTTGAGGAAAGTGACGGTTATTGCATGGCTGGCTTTGGTGATGAGCCAGTCTTGTAAAGTCAGTCAGGATGGTCTAGATGGTCTAGTATCAAGTTTCACACAACTGGCAATAAGAAAAAATACTGTGGTCCTTTAAATGGCAACAAAATCGCAATATAATCGCAATCAAATCGCAATTAAACCGCAATAAAATCTCAATAAAATTGCAAAAAATCGGAAAAAATCTCGTTATAGGATCGCATTAAGTCGAAATGAAATCGCAATAAAATTACAATGAAATCGCAATAGAACCACAATGAAATTGCAATAAATTTGTATTAAAATCGCTATGAAATCGGAATAAAAAACAAGGGATTAAATTTCTGTTGGCCTTGTCAAACAGAAATTAATTCTTGTTGAACAGGAACCTTGATGAATCCGACTCCCCACAAAAGATCGGGTTTTCCCAATGGATAAACCACGCCCCCCTCGCTGAGCCATGTGCGTTTGTTTATTTATATCACGTGACACTTTACCAATCTCGTACCCAGAGATTCGTTACGCTCGGGCCGAGGTTGACGGTCGCTACACTAATCTCTGGAGACGGCTAGCCATTTCACGCCTTAGGTGTGATTTTTGGTATCGTGCAATTTTAGACCGAATTTTAACCACAGATGCACTGAAATGACTTGAGATGACTTGAGTATAAAATGTTACACACAAAAATGTCCTTAGAAAGGTTTTTTCGAGGGATCTGTTGTATTTATTGAGGAAAATCCACAACAGCACTACTTGGTGCACCGAGAGATGTCGCTCCGCTTAATTTTCATTCGTCCGACAAAAACCAACAGAAACTGGATTGGAAGGCACTCCTGGATTATTTATTGGAATCATTGTGATAAAACATTGATGATATCATGATATCCCCTCATTATGAAGTAAAATACATACACATTATAATATGATACCTTTTCAAATCCGTCAATGATCGTTGTAGTGGCCTTGTGAAAAGTGAAACAAGTGTTCTTAAAACAAGTATTTGTATTTCAGTGGGTGGGTAATATAGGCTTCGTGTGGACCAGTATGGTTGGAATGGTAGTCAAAAGAAGTAATACATGTAGGCCTGTATCAAACAAAGAATTGAAACGTCTCCTACGCCTATGGTAAATAAACATGTCAGCGACTAAGACCTTGCAAGGAACATCGCAAGCCTATCCTTCAGCATAGGTCTCCGAACCATTGTCCAGCGGATAACCACTCCATCCACACCGGTACACGAGTACGCCTGCCGAGAAATCCTAGCATAGCGCACTATGTCAAGTGCAGTCCTGTCTCCGAGTAGGCCCTACTGGGGTTCCACCGCAGAAAAAAAGCTAAGAACGGTAATGAATAATCAAGATATTAACTTGCTATGATGCATCATGATGACTTAGAATTTAGATTCAGATATAATAGGGAGCTGTGTCCGACCCGCCCCTGCGTAGTATGATTGTCGCTTGTTTTGCATAACATGTTGGCCTCTCCGTGGATACTGTCCGAATGATAGGGCCCCTATTCCAGGAGACCAGCGGCCCTATTTTTACCGACAGTCACCGAGTTTAGAAATATATGTAACTGGAGACAGTAGTGAGGAGCCAAGGTTTCGTGAAGTCGCTTTACGTTATTTTTGACGTCAGGAGTCCTACAGGGATGCAACCTCTCACCACAATTATGCTACATATACATTGTATATACATTCTACAAGACTTCGCCAATGACAGATCCGCAATGATTCCAAAAATTAAAGTTCGGTATCGTACCGGGCTGATCAATCGAATACTAGGCCCTAGTTTGTGATCATGAACTAGTGATAACAGACGTAACCATGGTAACAAGGTAGTGTACACGACGGACTTGCAGACACCAAATGTACAAAGAATACCGATCTAACACAAACTTTACCGGTAAAATCACCTCCTCAGTGAATGTGAGATAAGGATAACGTCTGACGCAGTAACATCAACATCTAAAATATTAACATATCTCGGCAACAAGTAGATAAATATCTACAATAGTATGATGAAACAAGTACCTGAATAGTGGAACATGCCAATGCCTGGATCACCAACCAAGTGTTGGCCAGTCACAAAAGTCTTTCTACCCATCTTGAAGCCGATAGGCGTGGTTTCAATAGGAGCAGTCAGCCGCGCATATTGCCAACAGATGGCAGCAAAGTCTTAGCGGACCAATGTACAGGAAAATCTACGTGATTGCTGCTCGATCGATAATGACTGGGTCCGCTAGATGCATTGAATTGGGCTGTAGTGACACCTAGTGGTCAACTCGCTGACAGCTCCTATTGCACCCTGAGGTAATCAGTGATTTTTGGCGCGCATAGGCCGCCAACGTTTGTGCGCGGTTGCACAGGGAGCGACCGCTGAGAACCACTGATTACCTTAGGAGGATGGTCTATATATCTGGGACTCGCTCTTGATGCCAATGGACTAACGAAGATGTGCAGTTTCAGCTGAAATCGCGCACCTTTCCCCTGGTCTTAGGCGAAGGGTCATCCACGTGCCGCCGTCTACTGCAGCTGGTAAGAAACTACACAGTTAACGTCCATAGGAATGATGTACTGGCCTAACCCCACAAAGTTGGTCCTTCATCGAACTCCAAAGTCTCTTACTAAATATGATACATGTAAATGTTCTCCCTGATAGAATTATACAGTTTGTGGTAGGGGCTAATCATTCCACAGGTCAATCAATCGTAAAATATAGCGCGCCTAAAACTGTAGTTAGCGGGTAAGCCGCGTAAGTATAAACTAAAATCTCCATATAATAAAATTAAAAAGCGTTATTACAATGCTTTACTACTTCCTTTGAAGGGCAACGCAAAAAATGACGGTAACAATACCTGGGATCGAGACTGACAGCCCCGCTCTGCTCTCACGCTCTATTTCTAGTTTCTTCCTCCAGCCATAGGTGGCATTATATACAAATTAAAGCTGACAGGATTGAAAATAACGGCGCATGCTTGGAGAAGGCTTGCCTGATTACGAGTCTGCCTTTGCAGCCCAACGGCAGATGGCGCTGACGCGCTTACTGTGTCGCCACCTGGTGGACAGGTCAATCTCGTTCCCAGACTTTGTCATTTAAACGCACCTTTAAACGTTGCAAATATTCAAAAGTAATGGAGCCTAGCATTTGGAGCATAGGGACTATGTATAAAATAGCACGCAAGGGGCCGGCAATTGCAAGTAACTACAAATTTTTCTGGAATGATCAACCTCTACCGCGGAAATGATATTTGGAGTCCTCAGTTTAATGGGGCCTGCCAACATTGTCCTTAAAGCTCCGCATCATGTTCCCAGCAGGGTAGTAATTGGCGCACACGAAGCACTTGTTTCCGCTGAAGGCCTTTCCGATTCCGAAATCCTGGGAGCCCTTCCAGACAACTTGGGTAAAATGACCTGAAAAGGAGAAGTGATGAGATTTAGCGACGGGTGGCTTCAGTTTCTTCACCGCCTGCAACCATGACGACAAACCACAGTCCATTACTTCTTCTGAAGTTACGCAAATGAGCTAAAAATACGGCAGTAGTCGTAGTCGAGCAAAGCTTTTCAAACAAGACCATTTTTTTAAACCATGAAAGCCGACTTCAACTCAACGACTCCGCCTTGGCGGAGAGTTTTCCCGTGCGCTCTCAAAGTGGTGAGAAACTAATTCAGCTAACAGTGCAATTGAAGCCAAGTGTTTAACCCCAATAAATACGTAGGCCCACTCCCCATAGTAGGCCGACAAGGAAACGTAACTTAGAATCAGCGTAAACAAATTTTGTGAAAGCTTCTGATGACAACATGGAAAGCGTTTCATCCGTTCGTGAAAATGTCAGTAAATTGACAAGAAAAATTGGCCAAAATGTTCCACTCCCAACCACTGACGGCGCTGACGAGCTGAGTGCGGAGCGCCATCTTTCGTCGCTCAGTGGAACCAGACGGTACAACTGCAGCATGATTCAATTCCATTCTTTTAGCTCCTGTTTTTAAATCACCCTGGGGAAGAAACGCTGGTCAATTCGGACCTTACCTCTCCTTCTCTTCCCTTTTAGCAATAAAAAGGAATCATACAGTATGTACCAGAAAATATATGGGAGAAAAAATAAACGTCGTCTTATGAAAAAATGTATTCTCTTTCTGAACTCCTAATTTATATGATCCGTCAACGGGGGATGGGAGATAAACATGGCGATAAAGTATCGTTACCAAAATACGTTGCGTAGGAACGTGAACTTGTGGGGCATCGCTTGGAAACATAAACGTCAGAAACCAAGCTAATGCGTGCGTTTGATGGGAAAAAATGAGGCAATTCAAAGTCTTTAGTTGGCATTCTTATTCTGTTCAAATTCTGTTAGTACCGGTAAGTAGGGTGATTGACCTTTTTCGGCCCAGTAGGCCCTACATGTCTATGATTAGTAAGGCATGCAAAACCGTCCAGGGCCTATTTCGAGGTGGGGAACCTGGGGATGCGTGTTCCCACGAACTCGCTCCGCAGCACCGCACACTCTGACCATGTCCGCCGTAAGATCGCTAGAGCTCAAGAGACATTACCTGGGCCAACAATTTGCCCGCAGGAGAACTGAGTCAAGCCAAGTTAGTTATTCAGAACACAATGCCATGCCTTGCCTAAAAACTACTATAAACGTCCAGTCCTTCGGTATATGTTTTGGGTGCGTCATTACAAACTAACCCTACGGTTGTCAAGCAAGGTCACCTAGCAACTGTTGCTAGGAATGAACGAAAAGAAGGACTCGCAAGATAACGAAGGACCAGGCTGTGAACACCATGCTAAGACAAAATCACTTCCTTACAAACAGAAAATTATTTTTTCGCTCTTGCAACGTTCTGTTTAAATTTCTTTTGCATATTACCGGCAGGGTAATAATTGGCCACCACGAAGAATTTGCCATTTTTGGAGGCCTTACCCAAACCGGCCATTTTGGAACCTTTCCAAACAACCTGGGTGAAATGACCTGAAAATGACGCCAAACAAATAAGAGCAAATTATCCTGGTTTCGAAAGAGGTGAGAGACACCAAAACCGGCGACTGACGTTTCGCATGAACAAGGCATTTTCTAGAGGACACCAGGGATCTGCATAATCGTAGATCATTACGGAAGATCGTCTAGTCCGCACGTCTGAACAACGCTACACCGAGCGTCTGAAAAGGATCGCTCATACCCCCAACTCACCTGATTTGCCCATACTCTCTTGGTTCCCGTAGTCAAAGTCCTTTTCCTCGCTGTACCACTGATCCGTCACGGCTTGACCTGCAAGAAACGCGTTTCAGATTGTCAACAGCATAGAACAGCATTCAGTTCATTTGGAAGAGAGATGCTTTCGAACCAAGACAAGGACGCGAAAAAGCAAGGGACCAAAGGAACGTTTTACGCCGGTGCTGCCCCCGATCCCTTATTTCCTTGGATACATAAGCTGTGGACGAAATAATCTTCAGATCTTGCGAATATCATCAGTTCGACGTCAGATGAAAACAGCATAGTAGGCCAACATATTCAAGATGGCGTCGTTGAGCCTCGTTTTCATCCTTAGGGTATCAGGGATTCGTAACGTCCAATCACCGGTGACGTAAAGGAGCGAAGGTTAAGACCCCTGATACCTCAGGATACATTTTCATGTGAAGCGCCGCCTTACCGGTGTAATCTGCCCCAGAGCTGCTCATCTTCGACGCGATATTCTCTCCCAAGTTATTGCCCTTGTATTTATTGGTGCTGTGTTTGAACTGGCCCGTCTTGGCAAGATGGTCAGCCCATTCCTGAGCAATCTTACTCAGCTCTTTATTATGTTTTAGGGGTGGTGCCCCGTGTTTGGACCGGTATCTGTTGTGGGCAGATAAGGCCTCGTCGATGAATTCCGCATTGCTTCCACTCTTTGAGCCCTGAAACGAAAAATGGAGAAACGACCCTGATTCCAAACGAACAGAACGGAATACTGTAAAGTTCCAAAAGAGACATCGTCACCCGACAGATGGCAGCACTGTCGGAGTGATGGAACATCCGGGCACCTAAGACCTAAAGCAACTGGGGCCGGTTGCACAAGTCGTCGAAAATATAGAAGTCTGTTAATTTAACTTTTCCTGTTAAAATCCTTAACTTTGTTTCAACTTACAAAACTAACATTTTGGGATAAGTTAACGCCAAGATAAACTAACAGTGATTTTTAACTTTTGTGCAACCGGCCCCTGGGTTATAGCAATCTCAATGACAGTGTACAGGAGAAATTCGTGAAAGGCGACACATGATGGTGATATTAGCGTCTTTGATCCATTCCCGGACGGCCTGGAAGAGGAAGAAGTGACCAGTAGACTGGTTGCTTGCCCACGGAACAAGCAACCGCTCCGGAACGGTACGTGGGCAGAGGATCAGTCTGCATGACATGACAAAAAGGGATGTTACCTCCATTTCTTCACGCTAATTTCGCTGACAGAAGTAGGATGTAGTCTGACAGATATGAGAGACAGCTGAAGGTCCCTGACAGCCTTTCACACGGTAAGTGGTTACCATGGCAACCAGAAACGTATCTACACAACACATGTTTTGAAGACCCTTATATTTAGTTGATAGTAGCATTTGATTTGCTGACGCAAGTGATTACATAACAAACAGGAGGCACTGACATTTCCAATTTGGCCGCGATGTAGTCGTTTCTATAGAAGCAGGATCAGTGCCCATGAGTTCGAGCGGGGACGGACCGGCAGACGTCAAGCCAGCGGGCATGTTGCCAGGTATTGTGGTGCAGCTTGCATGGCCTTACTAGGCGATAGGCACTTCCATCTTCAACAACAAGGACGAATGTGTCTTAGATTCCTGTTAGGCCTTTCGCAGAACGTAGGCCTATTGTACATCACCAATGGGAAAGTCCGGTCATTTTCTAATTCACAGTATGGGAGAACAGCTGACGCTCTCCCAGAGCAAAGACAGTATATCATCAGCAAATGGAGAGAGTACAAATTCTATTTGTCAGATGGTAACAGGTGTCACAACCGATGATGATGTGTATTCACACCACACAAAGAATCTAACTCGTCGCCTCGCGTCCTGAAACGGCACAATCTCCTTTACAAGTCATCTCCCGTCCTGCTTTCGAGTCTCGCTATGAGACATTTCACAGCAGCCCACGACAGACACCGTCATCATCATCGCCTTTCTAACCCGTGTATATAAAATAAGGAACGCTCCCTGCAGATTTGACGTCGTTTCGTTTCGGCGGTAACAATCGCCCCACATCAGTGACCTATTTTACAAAGCTGCCTTCGCAGAACTTTTCTATCTCGTGTTCACAAATAATGAGCGCTCCCTGAGGGCATTGCGTCGTTTCGTTCCTGCAATTTCGACAAGCCATTTCGACCCCGAGCTCTGGCTGATGGCGTATGGTCGCCAAGCAGAAGACGAAAGGCGCCCAGGGATGATGGCGGTGGTGGGGGAGATAGATCGTCCGTTGCCCCAAATGATGCAAGAGGAGAGGACAATCCGAAAGAATATAACATAACAGATGGCGAATCGACGCAACTTACAGAACTTTCCGCCGCAGCGGCTGGTGCCGAATCCGTAGCATCACCCGCCGCCGGGGCGTCTCCGGACGGAGCCTTGGTCTTCTTCTTCTTCCTCTTAAAGGGGTTTTTCAGCTTGAGGGGCATTTTGGACGCTAACGGTTTCGATCCAAAGGGAGCCAAGTGATCAACGCAGGGACCGCTCTGGGGGCTTTTCCTTCACTGACCACAATCTCTGCGTACAGTGACTCAGTTGGATTATTAAAGCCTAAAGTTTAATGCCTTCAATTTGACCTTGCGATAAAGTGGTAATACCTTGACATTCTTAGATAAGTCCTTCGACTTGTTCTATGTATTCAGCGGATGCTAAACAAATATGACTAGAGGTCATTTGTCCGAATCATTGTTGCGGTTTCAAGATTATATATTATGGTGATTACAAAATCACACCCACAAACTACACTGCCTAGGCCTACTTTGACCAGAGGACTGTTCTGACGGACGCGGTGTTCATCCTCAATCAGGGAGCTTTTAAAACTTTGACGACTCCCAGACTGTAGCGAGTGGTTAGAAATCTTTTAAACCGTCCATCAGACATGTTAGGCACAGATATGATTTTGCAAGAATGTACAGTATCGTGCAACTCAAATGCATCCTTCAATTTAGTACATGTACATGTATTGTATGTTTCAGGACACCTAATTCCATGCTAATTTATGCTAATCTATTCGTGACGCCATTACAGGGACAGGGAATTTCAAGGGTGAAAATTTATAGGTCATCAATTAATTCCTAGTTTCAATATTTACATGGTATTGCACAAATCTGTCCCCTCTGCATTTATGTTTTGATAATGCACCGTTGCAAACTGTTGGTGCATGGAAACGCTTTTGTCGTCGCGACAGTACGTGCGACGCACCTATAGGCGCGGCAAAAAAGGCGGCTGTGTGGCCACCACCCTCTGATATTACGCATTCAAACTTCTAGTTTTCAGGGACTTAATTCCTCCAAGGTATAAGCATTCTGTGAAGTAAAGGCCTTGCTGCAGTATGTAGATCTTGCATGAAGAGCGAAAGGCTCAGAAAAACAACAGGTGTGCATTGCACTAATTACCGTTACATACATGTAGGCCTACAGTAATAGTTTTATACTCTCAGAAATAATCGCACAGAATACAGGAACATTGCTATCTGAACTATCTCAAGGGTCTTTTGCCAACGTATACCTCGAGAGTGGTGTGACTTGCAGCGTTATGGCAGAGGGGGGGCACTTTAAAAGCTCTCACACAGTGCAAGTAATGTATTGATCTTCTGACTGAAACATTGGTTCCAAAATCCTAGCGTTACGTGTCCATCCTAAGTTACGAAAAGGTCTTATACTTCAGAGTGCACGGTGGCGTTGTGCCAGACCATCGGACTCGTGCTCCAGAGGTCGTTGATTCGACCCTCAGTCGAATTGCTTCTTTGCTATGAAAAGATCAAGACTGGCTGAATCGCGATCTCTGGCTATTCGGGCCGGTCACCCATCCGAGGACTGACCCGCCCTACCAGCCCTACTCCAGATTCACTTCTAAAGCTGCTTTTACCAGACATCCGGAATGCGGTATAGGGATGCGGAATCCCCGGCGGAACGATATGTTGTATACGAAAATGCACTGCATTTTCCGCTTCCGCGTTCCGTAATCCGCATTCCGCGTGTCAGCTAAACGTACCTTTACCCAACCGTATCGGCTCCATTTGTCAACGAATGCAGAACAAACGAGGACATCCCTTGACAGAAAAGAAGCGAGTTATGATAGATACCCATTCTATTATTTATGTAACAAGTTACATCCGCCTTATCTGAACACACTATACAAGTATACTCAGCCTCATTATCACAAAATTATCTCATGGAAAAAGAAAATGGCGATTATTCATCCCAGACATTTTCCTGTTCGCAAACCAATATGCAGCCGGGGAACAGTGCAGCGAAACAAACAATACGCGTTTAATTGCCTGCTTGGGACGCTTTTCATGTCTTGGCTGAGGGCATTCAATAGATTTCAAGTCTGAATACCTTGGAGCAATTACAGGCTACTGTCAGTATAATTCCTCCAAGGATAGAGCGAGTATTCTTCCGGTATATTGGCCCACAACGTCCAGGAGCTTCGGTTTCCTCCTACATTACAACAAAACACCAAATATTGTGCACAGAAGACAATAAAAGACGGGGCCGCATGTGCAGCGTCACAAAAAATGCCCACAGACAACGGCAGTGTTATCCGCTCGCCAAATGATCGTGCGGGACAGTTTTTTGAGACACGCTTTATAGAGTCCAAGCTCGCGGTCGGTCAGAATGTAGCAGCGATGATTCAGAAAAATATGAAATGACAAAATATACGATTATGATACGATTGAAGGAAACAGAATATACTAACCACGCAACCCATCCTGTCGTCTGCGTAGATCCGCTAACTATTATCACAACGAGAGAATATTCCGCGCTCGAAACCAACAACGCCTAGATTCCAGTCCTCTGTCGAACAGCTGAATACGTTGAGTAGCTTCCTGACTGCCTCAACACAAGTATACACGGGGCAGATGGGTAATATCTGATATATTATACAATACTGTCTGGCGCATGTGGCCAGTCTCAACAAACAGTAGGGAGTGACTGCCGGCTATCCGACCTCTTCACCTACACGAACGAATGAATGCCTACGGAGCCACTACGATGGGAGATACCATCATCATGTTATGAAAAGTTAGGTTGATTCATTCTTATCATTATACAATTTAAAGGAAATCTCCAATCCAGAAATGCCAGCTGACATCCCATTGGTTATGCCATGTGTCGGGTTATAATTGCTTTTGGTGTCCTTGAAAACGTCCCTTGGCAAGGGAACAATCGCAGCGCGACGTAGTCAAATATCAAATAGGGCATCGAAATTTACATCATATCAAAAATCTACGAGACAGATGCATGGGCCTAAATTATGAACTTAGCACGTGATTGATATGCCCTTGTAGGCCTAGAAGACAGCTGATTTCGTGAGCTCCAAATTCGCTCGGGAAATCGAACCCGGAGACGGGAATACTCAATCAAGTTCCCGCAGCAAGGATGGGCACCGCACGGAGTGAGTCACCCTCAAGAAATTGCGGTTCTTACTTCTCGTCGAAGTTTGTCATAAGTGGTGAATGCTCTGTTCACCTGTATTAAGAGTCACTGACTTTTTATCTAGTGGCATTTCTGATAACCTACAAGGTGCATCATGCCACGTGTACTTTTCGTGCTTGCGCGCGGAAAAAATACCGCACGAATTCCTGTTGCGCCTCGCAAACGCGCGCCCGAGACATCTGGAGGCAAAATGTTGAACTAAAACAGATCCGATCAAAATCGGCTGGTTCCCCTCTTTGCCGCTGCACTCCCGCGGTGCTCATTCCATGGCCTGACACGGATAGGGTCGAAAGCTTTCGGAGTGTCTATAATACAGAGTTTTCGCAAAGCCCCCGAAACGCGAACGTCTACTATAGTACCCTTTTGTTCGGTGCTCTTTTCGAGGCATTGAACAATGGGTTTGGCGTTCCCGTTGGCGTTTCGGGGGCTTTGCGAAAACTCCATATTTACTGTCATGTATCATGAATTACCAAAATTCGGCATAGCCTAAATGGTCCACTTACCGAGCAAGGTCTGTTACCAGATCCTGGTCGGTTGGCACTGTTCATTTTCATCTCGTTCATCCGTTTTTCAAGCTGGAAATCAAAAGTCAGGAGTGAGTGAGATAAAGACATACAAAGGAAATGAAGCAAACCCACCCTGTACGCGTAATCAGTTCACCGAACCATCCAGGCCCCTTTGCACATTGAGTACGAAAGGAATCGTGGAGTTTACGGCGTCGGGG
>NMRB01000778.1:81008-119317 GCA_002633025.1 Notospermus geniculatus | reverse complement strand
CGGCGGAACCAGTGATTCACACTGTGGTGCGATAAGTCAGCCTAAGTCGCCATCCTCTCCGGTTCATTGATCGAAATCTATTGCTTTATTGATATTGATTTTATGAGAAATGAGAAGGTTTTATGACCCGTGCGACGCCAGCTACGCAGTCGGGTAAGCCAGGTTTAGGGCGAAACTCATTCAGAACGATGTTACATTAATCATAAAGAGATATCTACAAGCCTGGTCACTCTGACTGCATTACATGTATATCTTTTGGCGTTCTAATGCTGTTATGTTGTATGATATGGGCCGGGAAAAGACAGCGTTCGGCGACAGAGTTGCGCGTACAATGGGTTTCAAAACAGAACGCCCTGCATGCATTCAAGTTTAGAGGTGTCTTTCATTTTCCTTGGCCCTACCATTAGGACATCAGTGGTTCTAACACCAATCTCGAGTCCCCCATTTTGTATCATTTCAATGGCTGCTACAGCCGCCATATTGGCAGGTGACGTCAGCGCTCCCTCCCTTCGCCATCGCACACGAAATGTCGGTGCGCTAGTTTACCCCAAGATGCGGTTGTGCCGAGGGAGGAGAGCGTGTTGTACGACTGCATTCGGATTACAATGCTCCAGCATCACAACACATCGTTAAATTTGAAAGAAAGCATTCTTAGTGATTGTTCACCATAATCCATTGATATCAAAATAGGGAATCCTGGGTGGAAGTGACCGACTGACTGATTTTGACCCCAAAATGTTTACATGGACCTTCAAATGAATAACTGAAGCATAAAATTTCTTGTTTTCATCGCTATAAATGGCCATGGAGGTGTTTGGTAACGAAATGATATTTGAGACTGTGTGTTGAGTCATGTTTGCCGATCGGTATCACTTTCAGGGTCGACATTGTGTACATACGTATTGTCCTTTTAATTGGTTTGCCCCTATACCGCCGCGTGAAGGGAAATAAGTTAGGTTTCCTCTTAGTAGAAGCTGGGTGAATTAGCCTATACCTAACGGACTGCAAAATTCTGGGAATATGGTTAGGCCAAACGTCATCACAAATTACATCACAATCAACTCTTAGTTTTTCTCGCCATCATGGTCCAAGTTTCCTCCACCCTTCTGCAGCCTCTGTCGATTAACTGATGCGCATTTTGATTGCAACTGTAAACAGAAGACGAGATTCACTCCCACGACGAAGCTTCATGTTTTAAAAACACTGTATATACATAACGCTTGGTGCATTGAACCGCGTCTGCATGACAACAACTCGTTGCTTGCGTCAATTCATTAGCCTGACCAGCAGCTAGTAGTTCATGTATACAGAAATCGACCGCTGCAACATTGTACATGCATTTGTGATTCAAAACCAGCCTTTGTAATAAATTTCTATGATGAGCAGATCGCGTATGACAATAACACGTTACACACACCGAGTTGCAGAAACACCAGTAGCGAACCTTTTCACTCAAGCAACGTGCGCATCTCCCAAAGGTTCAGATAGTTGGGGTGAAATTTTTTTAGTTCCGAATCACAACCTGTGTATTTACAAAGGGTTCAAAGGCCAAAGCAGTCGCATTTAGCCTACTTTCGTTAAGGAAGAGGAGATTTTAGCGCAAACCGTGCGAATGGGGAACGCCCGAGCAGGAAGCGTGGTCAACAGTAAACAACGGTAAGGGGAGAATAGGCCTAACGAAAGAGAATATTGAACAAGCCTCTCGATATTGATGTGTTTACGGCCATCTACAGCGCCCAGTCACCAGCGGCTACTCCTCCATGCGCAAAACAACGTGCCGCGTCACATAGAGGTGGTAGATCGAAGAACCATCGCTGCGACGACAAACTGCCATTCGCTGCGTTCTTGTCAACCGCTAAAATCTCACGAGAAAAGATGGCTGAAGTATTAACAACACTCAAGTAGTGAAAAAACACTTACACGCAAAAGCGAATATCCGATAGTTTGTAACCAATATCCTGCATGTACCAGCACTACGGTCTGAATGTCACCACGAAGAACACACAGCTCAACGCGCCTTTTATGCAAATACAAATCTCGCGTATTCTAAATATAATCACGTGCTTTTCATGCCAGATTTGTGTCAGTGATACATCCTTCCCTTATACATTGTATCTCCCAACATCACTTGCGTCCCTTCTCTCCTCCGCACAGCTGTCTGATAAAAGCATCGTCCCCTTAGGGTCAGAACCCGTTGTCATGGCAACAGTTTCTGAAGCTTTGATGATACAGGCAATGAGAACGCGAGCTCAAAAGCGCGAACTGATATTGAATCGATGAACGCGTGGGTATGATGTGACCTTGATCTTGACCTTGACCTACTTAGGGGTCGCCCAAACTGAAAGTTGGCAGCAATAAGTAACTGATTTTGTGATTCGTTTGTGGTAGTGTTGCGAAATCGTGGAACGCCTGTGGTTGATTTTGATGTCGAGAGCAGAATACTCGCATAAGGGCGGCTTTCTATTGCGCAGAAAAAAACAATGCTTTTGAGCGTTTCCGCGCACGGAAATGCGCCGCCCTAAAGACGTCCTCCACGTGAGAGTATTCTCACGCGCTGGCTCTCAATGGGCACCACCATTGTTGGCCTTCTTACAGCTTACGCCTTACCAGTGACAAACGACTGGCCATAGGTTTCTACGGTTGAATTACCCATAGAGAGCCAGTGAATTGTGCGCGGAAACTCTCACATGGAGGAACACCTTTAGATGGAGGATTTTGATGGGCACTGTGGGGTGGGGCACCCAGAAGATGAAACTACGCCGTGAAACTATCGAATCGTTTCAAGATTCATTGAATAATGCAGTTTTTCTGACCCGTTTCCTGGGAGCAGTGAAAAGTTATACAGGGCATCCCCTCTGCACCCGAAACGCCGGCTTTGCGCGTGCTATGTACGGGTCTATATACTGCACTGAATGCACTATCATGAACACATTATGATATTTAATACGCATGGTTTCTCTCGCCACATGGCGATACCAACAATGCTCCGGAAGATTCAATGTTATTGGTAAAATATGCATTTCCCAATAACTGCCGCCATGGAAATCCACTCTGCAGCAAGCAACCAGATTCCGTGTTCAACGCTTTGGGATTTTCTCGTGCGACCAATCAGAAGCCTCGGTTCTCATGCGGTAATTTATTCAATACGAGTACGGCGTTCAACTTCGTAGCGGACAACACTGACCTGCTGGCACATAATTGACTTCCCACTGCCAGTCCTACAACAGAATAACAAATAGTCTCCATCGAATATTGCCTTCGCGGCTTCTTTTTGAGTACTTGTAAGTCCTTGCACGTAGACTTTGCATTCGAATAAAGTTTCATCGAGCCCGCCATCTTGTCATCATACCCGAGCTGCTCTGCCGTGATTGGTTGCTATTTCTGGGACGGGGGAAATCCGTTGAACACGGAATGTGGTTTGCTTGCGTGAAGGTCAAGGGAGGAGAAGCCGAGTCTTGACCTGAACTCAGTGAAGATGTGGAAATCAGGCTCGTCTGCTAGAGTGAATTAAAGGCGCGTATGAATAAAGTATAGGCATTGTCGCAGGACCAGCTGAGCCAATTCATACTTTTACTAGCAGGGTCTTTTTAGTGCGCAAAAATTTGAAGTCGTGCGTGGAGGCTGATTTAGTATTCGTCGCCATCTATGCGCGAAAATATGAACTAATCCTGACGTCATCGCTGGAACTGTCGTTCAGCGCTGTTTTATTTCGTGTTTAGCTTTTAATGGATTGTTCATCACTTTAAACAGTACAGCCTTTTGATACAGACTCATTAATTCAGTATGGTCATAAGGACTTCAGTTGTCATTTTAATAATAACTTGTATCAAAGTGATTACCATTAGAACTCATGAGTGCCTTTAAAAGATTGTGAACCACTGTGAGCACGACAGATTTTCGTTGGAGTCGTTTTTCAGATCAATTCATTGGAGTCATATTTCAGTTTTGTTTTTACGACCAGTTTATCCAAATGATAACCCTCTAGGATTCGGGCATCCGGTGTAACGTTTTTGAATATTCCCCATCTGTGAGTGTTCCCCTACTATTGTCTGATTGAAAAGCTGAAACTTGACGAGAGGGGAAACTCAGATAAACGTGTACATATACTGTAGTGTCTGCAAGCGTTTCCCAAACAATAAGGGGAAACACTGACATACAGAAACACTGGCAGGTATTACACCGGCATCGCCCAGGAAACTTTGCGGTTAGATTACTTGTTAAAGGGTACCTACCTCGTATGCCTACGCGCACGTTGGATGATAACAACTTCAGTGGTGTCAGGATCAGAGACTTTCAAATAAATGTCCAGCGGAACAGTTCCAAAACGTGAAGCATTGAGAGAAAATGCGAATCACGTCAATCGTGTGACAAGTTCGATGACTCTGAGTAACTTGACCTCAACACGTAAAACACACGCCCGAATGATTTTAGTTCTTGTCTCGTGGGTGTTAGCCTAGTTTGATAACTTTTACTTTCGTAATTATGGTCGTGATTTATCGAAGCAAAAAGATACTATCGATGGTCGGAAATGAAAAGTCAAGATTTCCTGACGAATGGTAGAAATCATTTGTTTCTGGCGTGATTTATGGGTCAACAGGTCAGAGTCCTAGTGCGTGAAGAGGTCGTCATTTCGGGTTAATTAATGAAATCTTACAGTCATGTTGTCCGACGACGAATGCTGCGTGCCATGCACAGGGTATACCAGGAAGTTATGGACACTTTTAAATGCGCCGCATGACGTCGAAATGAAAAATTTCGGAACCAAAGTTTAATAAAGAGAGTCGGTCGGGTGACAGTTCTTTGCGCATTTAATGGCAAATTCTTTAGATGACGTCACTCGAGGCAAATGCTGTAGTAGTCTCGCGCAGCCATTCGTTCACCATCGTTGACCCACACCTTTAATGAGTAAAGGAAAGGCTTGTTTGGTGAAGTGGAACGCGGCGCCACTCCTTATTCGTCATTCTGCACGCTTTTCATATCAAGAATAATGTCATCTAATAAATAACGGTTATAAAATTACACACATTTGTTCCTGTCGAGAACTCAGTTCTTGAAGAATTCATTGACGAAGTCGTTAAATATCAACGGGCGTTTGAGGATTCATGTACTTTATTGGTTCTAGAGATATATAGCTTGATAATGATGGCCAGAGGTGTCTCTTGTCCAAGGTCAGCTAATCTCAAGGATAAGGCAATGAATACTCTTGCGGGCCTAGAATTGTCCAATTGAGTCCAGGACCTGTTTTATGGCTATGTTGACGATTATTTGAGGGTAGTTATTAAGTACGGAACGGAACGGAACGGAACGGAACGGAATCGTGGTTGCAAACGGAATATAAAATACGGACTGACCCTGAAACTGGAACGGAACAAAGCTAATCTTCATTTTATTTCAAATGAACAGTGTCGTGCTGTTATGTCTGTTCGTTCTATCATGTTTGTAGTGAGCTCAACTCTTAAGGTCTTGCCAATATCTGTGTTGGTGTAGTACTTTTGTGGTGGGTTCGATTCTATTTTGGGGTTGGGATAGGCCAAGTATTGTTGATGATTGGTTCTGAACAGTAATATTGGGTAGCCCCACGACACCTTAGTAGTGTAATTGGGATAAGGCAAGTCTTTAGTTGTGTGGGTTCGCTTCTTTTACCGGTCACTCTGGTGGGGTAGTGCTTTAGTGGTTGGTTCGATTCTATTCTGGCCGTGATGTTTATTGGGATGGGACAGGCCTTCCCTACCAGAGTGACCGCCAAGACCCAAGAATCAAATCAACCACTGAAGCAATACACCATCCCAATGGCAAAAAGAAATTCCATATTAACCCCAATATAGAATCGAACCCACGACAAAAGCACTTCCCCAACAAAGTAAACGGCACGACCCAAGAATCGAGCTTAATACCAACATGACAGAACGAACCCAACATCACAACACAGCGCTATTCCTAAGATTCGCTCTGTTCCGTTCCAATTTCAGGGTCGGTCCGTCTTTTACATTCCGTTCGCAACCACGATTCCGTTCCGTTCCGTTCCGTACTTAATAACTACCCATTATTTGAACTCTCAAGACTGGACCATGACCATTCAAATTTAAGGCCGTACTATAGCAGGCTATTGAAATAAGACCATCCTCCCCCAGCAGGGGTTTTGACCTTGCTTCTTTTCATTTGTTCACACTTTATGCGAACATTTATTCACACTTTATGCGAACCGGAACGTATAAAGAGGCACTAGCCCCAAACCGTGCTAATATTATGGGAAAATGAACTAGGACATCTAGGACTCCCATTCCGTTCACACCTGCTCTCTGCTGAATGAAATGATCCCGAATCCTCTCCAGCAAAGGAACATACGCCTACTCATCGTTTCGACGGTCCGCCGCCATCTTGGATCTCTTGCAAACTGCACATGCGCAGTAACATCTGGTAGGCAAATTCCCATCTCGCAGCCAATCTCTTGTCTTAGTTTGCCTACCAGATAAGTGCGCACGCACGATCTCCTTAGAAACGAAAAGATGGCGAAGGGGGAGGGCGTCAACGACGAATGCGGCCAAAATTGGATAAGATATGAACCGGCGAATGAGAAGAAACCAGACAGCACATGATTACATCAATAAGATAAAATAAAATTTTCAGGTTACGACGCATTTTGTTTATTGATTTAGCGGGTCCTTTGATCATCGTTTGATCGTGAAGTGCCGACGATTTCCGTTTTTGATGTCACGTGACTGGAGGCGGGAACCAGTGAAGTGCTTGGCTGGAAAACTTGCCTTGACAAAG
Source organism: Notospermus geniculatus (assembly GCA_002633025.1). Taxonomy (NCBI): domain Eukaryota; kingdom Metazoa; phylum Nemertea; class Pilidiophora; order Heteronemertea; family Lineidae; genus Notospermus; species Notospermus geniculatus. The sequence goes on along the minus strand of NMRB01000778.1, from coordinate 112,546 downwards.
CGTAGGATATTTAATTAGATTACCGTTAATTGTTTATGAACGGTCGGCGGTCTTTGATCTTAATGTCCTTCTCAATGATGAATGATATTGATGTGTTTTGACTGACGCATTAGGCCTACCGGTCGGTACGCTCCGATGACCGACGGACCTGGGTTCATGACTTGACACTTACTGACTGGCGCAGGACATCGGTATAAAAAAGAAAAAAAGTAACAGTCATGCACTGACGTCATTCTGTACGAGGTGTCCGATATCCCATTAGACACACGATAAGGGCCTACAATTTTGATTAGGGCATACTGCACCTCGTCCTCGCATGGCTCGAAAACTAATGATGTTTTATATCAAAACATGATTATAAACGGACGGCAATAAGGCACACGGCACACCTATTTAATACACATTTGCTAACCATTTGTACCAACTGGCTTTGACCTTCTGACCCCATCGATCGAATATCAACACGCAAAGTAATGATATGTCGCTCTATAAAATATTCTTAGGCCTTTATAGTTGTAAACCTTACAAATCGATAGTTAATAAAGACAAGCAGGTGAACATAACATGGCCATGATATTGACTTAGGCCGAGGTCGTGGTCACAACGTGTACCATGTACCCATTTTCAAGGTCGAAAAATAAGGTTGAATCGGCCAGCCCTTATTGCTCACAGAGTCAGAAAATGTTCACTCTCTAAACCTACCGTATCATTGGCCGTCGAGATTCAGAAACCTTGCCTTGAGTGAAGTGATTAAAAGGATGGCGCTTATTGGCCCATATCGCGAATGCGTCATCGTTCACACCTGGTGACGCAATCGAGTCATTTCATGCATGACGTCATCGAGTCATCGATGAAATGCGTTCACATCTGGTGACGCAATGCATTCATTGCATTGCGGCCATTCATGGGACGAGTGGGGTCGGGCGTTGTCACCTTAGCTAAGTTTTGTCTTGTTATTCGTGTAGATAACATTCTCTGATAGAAGTAGCACTTGACTCCCCGTCATAAACATGTATGTTATGTGTTAAGCACCATTGACACCGTATTAAACCTGGGTGAAAGGCCTTTGCTGGGCCTCTTCGTTCGTGACGTGAATCACAGTATAAGGTGGTGGTGGTGCGGGGGGTGGAGGTGGAGGCCTGGAATGCATTTTTACCACAAGATATTGACCAGGTTTCTACTCAGAGCGAGAGTTGTGGGATAGGAACGCTTGTCACGGCAAGACGGCTGATATTATCCTGTCGTTTGAGAATCGGTGGTGTATAATTCGTAGAAAGAATCACACACAAACTAAGCAGCTGGGCCATAAAATTCACACACGTACGTTGTATCTATACTGCCACATGATCTAGGCACATCTATACGACCCCAGGGTTCAGTCTCCCGTATAAAAAAAATATCGGAATCCAGATGGTACACAACCACCTGCTGTACCATTATTTAAAGCACCCATTATTGTCATGTGGGAGAATATGACATGCTTCGTCGGTTACACACATGATAAACATGAGAAAATATGAATAGGCCTCTGTCTACAACGGGTCTTACATTAAAACCTACAGTTATTGTGGGGTTTTGAAGCAAGGTTTACAACTGTAAGTCGAAACCAACATTTTCAGAAAGTGTCGCTGGAAATATACGGCTTTCTGCGACACACGATAAAATTTAGCATTGAAATCGGGCAAGTAGCGGTGTGGTTACCACAGCGCTACTTGCCCAATTTCAATGCTAATTTTTTTTTAAATTTTTAAAATTATACCAGGTATAATCAGATGCACCTCTATCAGAATGCCTCCCAACAATAGACTTTCACGGAATAAGCGGCAGTTACAGTAGGACCCGCATCTACTGACAGAGCCTGCCGTGACCAAACGCCTCCCGTACAAAGAAGGGATGCATCAGAGATGGGGGCATCTGGTTATATAACACCGGTATATATATATATATATATGTACTTGCAGTCGGAAATGACCGATTTGGCGCCAGATTCGTGCACCTTTACAACCCACCTGAGATAGCCAGGGACAGGGATTTTGTACTACCAAAGGGGTAAGGCCCTTTACAATACCGGTAGGTGATGGAAGCAAAACTCGTCCTGCATTCGGAAGACCGATGAAATGCCCCCGGGTCGTGACACCGCATTTTTTTCACGGGAAATGCGAACGAAATCTACCTTTCCCCAAATTTCTCGCTGTCAATCAATGACAACATCACGTATCACAAATAAGCGTGTTATACATCCACTTACCGAAAGCCCTCGGAATAATTGTTGTGCCTTCCAACAAGAGCGCGTACTCCAATCCGAACAGGTTGTGTCGGCCGTCTATTGTGTGCCGTCGTTTTATTACCTGGGCCTAGCGGTATATACCACCTGACGAGGATCGATATGCAATATCATGACATGATCTTAAAAATCAAGATTATTGGACGTTAATAATTTATGGGATCTCATTTCAATTACGTCAAGAGATACTGTGACCGAAACGGGACATCAGATCAGACTCCAAAGGCGAAAGAAGAAGACAAGAGAGGTGTGCAAGAGATGGGGAGGGCATAGATAACTCTTCGCCAATATAGTGGCCAACGGGCCCCAGGACAGTTCCTTCGTTCCCCGGCACCCCTCACTCACAACCACTTATTAAATTCCTGGGTTTGAGGGAAACCCTAGCGGTACCGGTAGGCCCTGTTAGTGTCAGTCAAGGCACCAGCCCTGAAGGGCCGGTGGTATGCCACCCCGAATTCATTGTTCACCCATTNGGGATAGGAACGCTTTTCAGGGCAAGGCGGCTGATAACCTGCCGGTTGAGAATCGGTGGTGTATCCTATTCGTAGAAAGAATCACACACAAGCTAAGCAGCTGGGCCATAAAATTCACACACGTACGTTGTATCTACTGCCATATGATCTAGGCACATCTATACGACCCCAGGGTTCAGTCTCCCGTATAAAAAAATATCGGAATCCAGATGGTACACTACCACCTGTTGTTACCATTATTCAAAGCACCCATTATTGTCATGTGGGAGAATATGACATGCTTCGTCGGTTACACACATGATAAACATGAGAAAATATGAATAGGCCTGTCTACAACGGGTCTTACATTAAAACCTACAGTTATTGTGGCTTTTTGAAGCAAGGTTTACAACTATAGGCCTAACCCAACATTTTCAGAAAGTGTCGCTGGAAATAATACTAATGTAAACGGCTTTCTGCGACACACAGACAAATTTAGCTTTGAAATCGGCAAAGTACAGATGATGTAATGAATGAGAATGCCTCCCACATGCCAATGCTCGCTTTACTGTGTGCCAGAGATCCAAAAACAGAGACGCGGCTTAATCCATCAATCTTTTGTTGGGGAATTGGCAAACGGCCGATTTGGCGCCAGATTCTAGGACCCTTGCACTACGATTTCGTTCCTCAGAAAAGCAAAACTCGTCCTGCATTCGAAAGACCAGCATGAAATGCCCCCGAGTCGTGACATTGCAATTTTTCCACGGGAAATGCAAACGAAATCTACCTTTCCCCAAATTTCTCGCTGTCAATCAATGACAACATCAGGTATCACAAATAAGCGTGTTACATTCACTTACCGAAAGCCATCGGAATAATGGTTGTGCCTACTAACTAGAGCGCGTACTCCAATCCGAACAGGTTGTGTCGATCATCTATTGTGTGTCGTCGTTTTATTACCTGGGCCTAGCGGTATATACCACCTGACGAGGATCGATATGCAATATCATGACATGATCTTAAAAATCAAGATTATTGGACGTTAATTTATGGGATCTCATTTCAATTATGTCAAGAGATACTGTGACCGAAACGGGGCATCAGATCAGACTCCAAAGGCGAAAGAAGAAGACAAGAGGTGTGCAAGAGATGGGGAAGGCATAGATAAAACCCTTCGCCAATATAGTGGCCAACGGACCCCAGGACAGTTCCTTCGTTCCCCGGCACCCCTCTCTCACAACCACTTATTCAATTCCTGGGTTTGAGGGAAACTCTATGTTGCGGTACCGGTAGGCCCTGTTGTCTCAAGGCACCAGCCCTGAAGGGCCGGTGGTATGCCACCCCGAATTCATTGTTCACCCGTTGCATGTCTGGAGAATTTTGTGCTGCATCCAGGAACATTTACTCCCGGGCATTTACTGAATATCAGCTTCATGAAAGCCACAAACGTCACTCTCACGGCCAGGTGTAACGTTTTTCAGTGTGGCCGTTTTTCTGTGTGACTTCCATTGTTCGGAAAACACTGGGAAACGGATTCGCTGTTTCTCTGTGTGTCGCTCATTGTCAAGTCGCCACTTTCCGTCAATCTATTGTAATGGCACACTGGCACACGGCCCTCACTGAAAAACGTTACACCAGTTTTATCGTTGAGTGTCACTCGTCAGATACAAGATCGTAAGCGTGGGTTTATCGCCGGGCTTCCAACGTCCGTATAGTGTAAATGCTTAGATAAATACATTTTCTAGCACATCGATGGAAAAAATGGTGTGAACGGAACAGATGTTCCAACAAAGCACCGTCCGTTTTTGAACACTGAAAACTGACGTAAACAATGGACATGTGCTTCTTGTTCTATTTATATACTTCGTCAGGTGACGTCATCACATTAAATCCCGACGTCGCGCCGCCAGCCTTCGACCACGCAACTCACGGCTTCGAAGATTTTACAAATTGCTCTGAAGGGCACGTGCTTTTGACACATTGCCCATCCGATTTCCGAATGAAATAGGCCATTTTCTTCATTTATTGAAATACAATGGCGTCTAGATCACATTCAGATGGTGCAGAAGATAATGAGCTATTGAAAAAAGTCGATGATGTTGTAATTGACGAAGGAACTTTCAAATATGTTCTGATGAAAGTGAAAGATCCCTCCACCAAACAGTTCAAATACATCGTGCGGGGTTTCTGCCGGCAGGGGTTTCATTTTCATGGTGGGTATCGTAGTCAAGGCTAACAACATGATAAAATAGGCTATTAAGGCAGTAGTCAAAGCTATAGTTAGGGTGGTAGGCCTAGGCTAAGTCGGCAGTTTGTAGGTAACGGAAAGGCCTAGCTAAAGGCATGGCAGTAGTAGGCCTACTGGTACCATGGCTGGGTACCGGGCCGCGCCCTGTGGTGGAAGTCAAGGCTATCAGCTAACAACAATACGGAAGGCTAGGGTAGGCCCCCTGGGGCTGTTGTCCTATAGGCGAGGTTATAGAAAGGTAGGCCTAGTGAAGGCCAAGACAGTTGTCAGGGCTTTAGGACTGTAGGCCTAGGCTGAGTGCATGAGTGTGAAGGCCAAGGCAGTCGTCAAGGCTAGGGCAGTAAGCCTAGTCCTTATGAAGTCTTAAGCTGCGTTTACCAGATATCCGGAATGCGGTATAGGGACGCGGAATCCCCGGCGGAACGATATGTTGTATACGATAATGCATTGCATTTTCCGCTTCCGCGTTCCGCAATCCGCATTCCGCGTGTCAGCTAAACGTAGCTTTAGGCAGAAGTGAAGTCAAGGCTGTAAGGCAGTAGGCCTAGTAAAGTCGAGGCTAAGGCAGGCTACTAGAGGCTTCTTGCAGTTATGAGTTCAGAAGTTTGATCAACAATGACTGTGTTTTCATTTCTTCAGCTGATATCTATGAAGATGTCGAGGAAAAGTTACACAAACTTGGAGTGAAATGCTCATGTCTTGGTGGTGGAAGAATCAAACACTCGTCTGCAAATAAAACCATCTTAGTTTATGGATATTCTCAGGTGAATAAGAAAGGATCATGTCACATATTTGATGTCATCTGACTGGTACATGTAGTTTTAGATTGTTACATCGGCCCTTTATCTCGCATGCCTTCGCTCATGTTTGGAAAGTGTCATCTAATGTTAAACTGATATGTCTTTCTTGTAGCACCATACATCTAATACTTATTATCTTTCAGGGCTATGGCCGAGCAGATCACAGCATAGCGGTGGAAATACTGAAGAAAAGGTATCCAGATTATGGTGACATCACATTCTCAAACGACGGATACTGAAAATGTGTTATTGTTGTCAATATTGACATGACTTAGGGTATTTATGCTGAGGAATCTGCAGTTTTAGCTGTTTTGTGTGAGCCAAGCTTGCAGCAAGCAATGTATCATGTCAGATTATCTACAGGAGCCTGTCTCATTATTTATTCTCATAAAGAAGGGCAGCCATTGTACAAACTGCTTAGCGTTTGCTTGACTTCATTACATGTACTTATGTTTTACATGGTGTTTTACCCCTCTGACCCTGTTTTCGTGATCCTGAAGGAAGGGTAGTTGACAAATCCTGTGTACTGACAAAGTGTCCCTGGTGCAGAGCGCCACACTGTTCCCATTTCTCGATCTTTTCCCATCATTCCCTTCATTATCTCCATACAATGGGGCACACACTGCAAAACGCGTGTAACAGAATTCTCTGTGTTCCTCTAAGGTTCCAGTCACTCGAAAAGTCATCTCTCCAGCTGCCTTTTGTAAACATTGAGGTATGGAGAAACAAGAAAACATTGCACTGGAATCCTCACCAGGGTCCATATTCATAAACATACTTAGGCCTAAGTCAAAATGTGATACTTATCTTTTGTGTTGAACAAAAGACAAGTATCACACTTAGACTTAAGTCGTTTTATGAATGTGGGCTCACGTCCTGGCCAATGGGAGATACGGCTGGGGTCGACGTTGTGTTGTAAAGATGGAGAGAAGAGGAATAAACAGACTGTTCATGTGACAAAAAAATGTATATTTTTATTCTTTAAAATGTTCTATCTCGAGCAGAAACTCTGCCATATAGCAAGGTATGGTGGAATAAATCGGCACCGCACTTTTGTACAAAGCATTGCGTAAATTCGGTGATCTCTCTGATAGCACACTTTTTTTCCTGGGCTGTGTTGATGTAATTCTTGTGTATCTAAGTCAGTGACTTGCGTTCTCAGAGGACCTCGAAAGAGTCTCCATCCATCTGTCCTGCTTTGAACTTCAGTCGTTGGTCTTTCTCGGACTTGCGATGTATTTTCCTTGGGTGGTTGGGACATTCTTCGGATTGGTCCACGGCGTCATGAAAGGCCTTCCAAAGGGCGCCGTGGTTAGTGCACACTGTTCCGCCCCCTCTCTTCTTTTGGGAGTACTGAAGAAAAAACAAGTGGTAGGAAACAAGGGGTCTTTCTACGTGAGAGTTTTCTCGCGCGAGCTGCCTCTAACCTGGTTTCCGTCTTTGCTGCCGACACGCGTGCGTCGTGATGTCGGAGCGCAGCTGTGTGTAGCGCGGCAAAAGACGGGAACCAGTCTCCTTGCTTCGTACCTGTCTGTTGATGTCACCAATACAAATCAACTTCTTGTCTCCTGAGATCGTCACTGCCCACTTGGCATGGTCCTTCGTTTCCTCGAAGGAGATGGAGAACGGCAAGGAAAGGGCTTTGACATTCTTAACCTGGAATTGTAAATGGAAATTGGGCATATGCAAGAAGCGAGTTAGTTAATATGATCAAAGACACCAATTTTAACGCCCCAGCTGGTGCAAGTCCAAGGCGCGCTTTCCCGTGAGAGTTTTCTTGCGCAAGTTGGCTCTCAACGGGCAATTCACCATGAAGAATGATTGTTTCTTTCCATACAGCTTACGCTGTGAGTGACAAATGACTGCCATATAAATGTAGTTTTCTTCGGCGAGGTTACCCGTACAGAGCCAACTTTCGCTGCGAGAGACTCCCACGAGGAGGGACGTCTGGTAATAATCGGTGCGATAAACAGTATTTTGAATATTTACCCCCAAATACTTCTGCTGCTCTGTCACATCAATTTCTGATTCGCCTAACTTACACTCAGATGCAGTGCAACATCGGCCTCAAACCTGTTTGAGGCCGATGGGTCCGAGCGTATGCCTACCTCGAGGTCACTCACGGTACAGTTGGAAGGCATAGTATTATTCGGTCTGCCATGATGCTGCCAAGTCTCCACGTAGAAACTAGTTCTGAAGTGAGGGGCCAGCAACGCACCATATAAATCTGAAGATTTAAACAGGGACCGTATGCACCAAGCGAAGATTATCTTGAACTCAGGCTGAGCCACAACTTTTCCATTGTCAAATCATGCCCTGGCAAACCTGAACAATTGAAAAATTGTGGCTCAACCTGAGTTCAAGATAATCTTCGTTTGGTGCATACGGCCCACATGGTAATATGGTCAGCTAAACATTCTAAAGACGCTCTCCACGTGCAGAGCGATTTCTCGCGCGCGAAGAGTTGGCTCCTTTCATAAGGCCTGCTTTCCCATGGAGCGTTTCCGTGCGCGAAAACGCTTGAAAGCATTGTATTTTTCCGTGCGGTGACCAATGACGCGGGAAACAAACAATGCTTTCTAGCGTTTTCGCCCACGAAAACGCTCTAATGGAAAGCAGGCAATGGGCAATTCAATCACCATTAGGCCTAATGGTTTCCTTACGGTTTACGCCTCTGCAACACTAAATAACTGGCCATGGTTTGCCCATAGAGAGCCACTTTGGCCGAGGAAAACCTCGCATAAAGCAGCGCCGTGAGATCACTTCGTTCTGTGTTTTCACTGCGGGGGTTCTACAGATCTCATGATGTACGACGCAAAAGGAGCTGCCGGGGGATGTCGGCTAAAGCATGGCGCACACGAGCGATTTTTTGAGGACTTTCTAGGACTAGCCTTGCGACTACAGGAGCGACTGAACATATTTTTAGTTTTTTTAGTTTTTTTTGACTCGTTTGCGACAAATGCTTCACTGGGAGATCAGTGATGTCGCGGATGACATCACTGATCGACCTCAAAGGTATCGCATGCGACCTAGTAGTCGCATCGGTAGTCGCCCCCGTTTTAGTCGCTCGTGTGCGCCATGCTTAAGACCACTAGTCTGAGAGTACCTCGAGAGGGTCGCCGTCTCGTCCAGGTCCCACGTATGCACACGTGACCTACCTTGTCCCCACGGACGACTCTTGGAAAAGCTGATGAATTCCTGTTGACCGTTTGACATCAAACTCGATACATTGGCGAGTGTGTCACTGTGTTCTCCCTCCACGACCCGTTTTATGTCATCATCACTTGCATAACGACTTGATGGTGGAATGTTGTTGTCGTATACGACTGGTTCGCTGATGAGGAGTTGTTTGGCTGAAAAACAGTTGACACTTGGGGCCGTATGCACCAAGCGAAGATTATCTTGAACTCAGGTTGAGCCACAACTTTTCTATTGTCACATAATGCCCTGGCAAACCTGAACAATGGGGACGCTAGCTCGACAGAGGGCAGCACACCGAAACCCGGTCCTAATACAATGGACGCCTTTTGTGTGGGAAATTGATCAAGACCGGGATGTCAGTTTCATTTCAATAGTTTTAACCACTAGTGACAGCTATTGAAAAAGTCGGCTATCGTCCCCATTGAATGGTTGTAGCTCAGCTGAGCTCAACATAGGCCTATCTTTGTTTGGTGCATACGGACGTTGGTATCTCCGATCTTGCGAAATCGTGACGTTTTGATCTTTTATCTTGACAAACTATCGGAACGTGAGCAAAGTTCCAGAGTACCCCGGCCGTGTGGTTGATATCAAAATGTCAGCAGATTTATTTATTTTACCTATTGTGTTGAAGTATGATCCGCTTAAACTGATACACATAAACGTCTGACCGTATTCGTGGCCTGAATGTGGATAGCAGTAGCCATCTTGTTTCTGTGGCGGGAACTTGGGAGTACTGTGAACCAACCAGAAGCCTTCTTTGTCATCGAAAGCCACCACGCCTGGAGTGAGTTAAGTCAGGAGAGTGGTCAGAAAAAATGTCCAAAATGCATGGAAACATAAAAAATAAATGCAATTCAACATGAAATTCATTTTGTAAGAGTCACAGAGAGCATTCGGCCAGAGAATGCGTAAGAAAAACATCGGAACATTTTAAAGCTGAACTGCACAACAAAACCAGATTTCGTATGTCATAAAAACACTACCGCGCCACAGTGCGGTGTCAAGAGAAACACTAACACCCGAAAGGCACTTCCAAAGTTCACCAGAACATCACAGAATGCCGTCGCCGTCAGTGACGGCCTACTCGCTGAACAACCGCCCGATGAGTGGACTGAGAGAGGAGGTCGTTTCGGAGGCCCTCTGCTGAGAGATGATCAGTGTGGGTCCCCCATTCGCTCAGCTCAAAGCCTTACCTTTCTGGTGAGCCTTTACGAAAGATATGTTTCCTTCAGGCGTCTCATCGTTGAGCATCAGGTATGCAACATCACCCTGCAATGCATAATCATGGCATTGTCAGATTTGCCCGAATGAAACTTCATCGATGGAGCGCATTTCGTCTCGGTGAGTTCGGGTGCTTTTCCACGAGACGTTTGCTGGCGCGGAATAGGAGGCGGGCGCGGGTGGAAAAAAAATCGATCCAACGTATTCCCCTTTAGCTGTTTCACTCGCACCCGCTCCCGCCACCGAAACCGCGTCCGCAAACGTCTCGTGGAAAAGCAGCCTTCGAGGTGATGGTGTACGGGCGCTAAAAACCACATCGACAACCTCACAGCAGGCGCGCATCCAAGGGGGAGGCGCACCCGGCGCACACCCACAGTCCCTTTCGGCCAACAAACCTGTAAAATCGACCGTGAAATTATGAAATTTGGAGCAAATCATTGAAATTCACAGCAGATTTCAATGTTTCTAGCACAGAGCGCCCTTTTCCGAAATGGTGGGTCCGCCCCTGCTCAGGACGCAAATTGGAGCAAAGACTTACATTTTTGGGATTGTAAATCTGATTTAGTGTATAACCGATCGCCTGGCTTGAGTTACTGACGGGTACGTTTGACATGCTCCATCTTGGGTTGGCTGCATCGAGGTATAAAAACGCGACGCCGGATCGAACCGATTCTCTCGGATCATCACGGAGCTCCGGTAGCTTATAAGCTACAAACCTGAAACGAAGAAACGTGTTCTGAGTTGTAATCTTTATCGATGGGGCCGGAGTTGCTGTACACGGAGTTACAAGGGAGGTTTAGAAATCAAACGATAAACGTAAACGCTAACGACAACGTTTTTTTACCGAACATGCAATACCGGTAAAATCTGGTTAATGTGTAGTATGAAAAATAACGTTCGTAAAGTTCACTGTAGACAGTCATACACTTTAACTTTGGGAATGACAGATGCTGTCCTTATAGACGTGTCCAAGCCATCCTCCCACAGCAGGGCTTGGTCTCGCTCCTCTATACACTCGCACGCAAGTGAGTGGATGAAGAGAAGCGACTGTAAAAACCCCTGCTATGGGAGGATGTGTCCATTGCAAGCAGAGATCCGAGGGAGGTACATACATGTACATTCAACTGAACGTTGAGTTTATAGTTTGTCTGGCTAATAAATAAGGAAGTAATTATTATTTGGCAGGCAAAATCAGCCGATATGTATCATAATGTATAAATTTTATTACTACGAGGAGTCATTTGAGCTAGTGGGCATCTAGTACAGGCGCAGAAAAAATATTTTAACCAAAGCACTTATGCGCGAGCTGGGATTGTATAAGTGTGGCGGCAATCGGGCCTATCCAAAATTATACATGTAGTATACAATCATCGACATGTTATGTTCGAGAGATCGATGAGATTTTGGAAAGCTTATCAATCGACGGGCTCCTGGTTCTGGCCAATGCATCCAATGGCGACAATCGTGGGAGGATGTGTCCAAGCAGAGATCCGAGGGAGGTTCTACCGTGGCCTACATTCAACTGAACCTTGAGTTAGTTAGTCATCATGGCTTAAGGAAGTGGTTAATAATACATATATTTCGCAAGCAAATTAAACCGGTATATCATAATGTATACATTTTATATACTTACGAGTCATTTGAGCTAGTGGGCATATAATATAGTTGGCCTCATTAAATGCATTTTTTGAGAGCAGACGCAGAAAATATTTTAAGCATAAAGCACTTACTATGCGCGGGCTGGAATTGTATAGATCCAATGTGGCGGCAATCGGGCCTATCCAAAATAGTAGAGTACAATCATGACATGTTGCGGAAATGTTATGTTAGTGAGATCGATGAGATATTTTGGAAAGCTTACCAATCAACGGGCTCCTGGTTCTGGCCAATGCATCCAATGGCTGCCGCTGCACCAAAAAAACTGAGAAATACAGCGACAATCGTCTGCGTCATCTTGTCCGATAAGAGATGTAAATAATATACCTTCTGGTCGTTTATAAAGCCTATATCATCCGGGTCGTGACATCATTGAAAGGTTAGTCCCGTGATTCTTCCTGAACGTGAAGTGATCGCCGCCAAATCGTGCCGCATATCGTCCTGGAGATGGTCATGCGTTATTTCCCCAGTCGCCAGTCATGGGATTCAACCTGGTCGCGGAAGGCCTACATATTTCATTAATGGGATAATGGCCAACCTGACCTTATTAAATAACTCGGTACAGTAATACGGCCTATAATTGGCACGCTGCGTTTTAGCATGAATATATATAACACCAAGAATATATTCTTGATACACCAAAGTTTTAGGCTATATGATCAGCATTGGCGGAAGTACCTTTTATATACGAAAACATATTGGGCCGTATTCAAAAAGGGTGATCATCACGCGATTAAGACTTAGACGCGTGTAACTTCACTAAATGCACACACTTCCACCATGCATTTGACGAAGTTACACGCGTCTAAGTCTTAAACACCCTTTTTGAATACGGCCCATTTAGTTCATTCACTCCTCCCGCTAGATTTGTCAGCAATGAAACCCGAGATTTCATCTACGGCCCGGCAATCAGGCCTACCTATACACCAGGGACGGGTCCAGGATTTCGGGAAAGAGGTGCGCACTGTGCTAGAAACATTGAAATCAGCGGTAAATTTCAATGATTTGGCCACACTTTTTTATTCTTTGGTTTACGGGCCCGGTGACGCGGCAAAATGCCATACCGAAAAAAAATTGGGAAAATCAGAATCTTGTCACAAGATACGGTATTTCCGCCGAAGTTCCCGACGTGCAAATGAGGTCTTATGAGAAAAAAACAAGCAAATGAAGGTGTTTTTATTCCTACCGATCACGAATTCAGCAGTCACGACAGCTAAAACATGCACAACCAAACATTAACAAAGAACAGAACTAGAAAAAGGAAGTTAGTAACAATGGTTGAGTAAATTATAGGAACAAGAGAAAGCAGAAAAGAGGCATTTACACAATGTATAAAGATTTTTTTGTTTTTTTTATTTCCTCCGATTTGTCTAACTTGTCATTCTAAAGCTGAAAATGAAAAAAATGCACTGAACCGAAGTTTTTTAAGGGCATGTGCTTCTGGCATGATGCATGGGGGAGAAAGATTGGAATAATATTGCCCATTTTGGTCCTCATATTGTGCAATAATATTGAACGTGTATGGGCAGCTTTACTTCAAACCTTGAAATAGCCAAGGTGTGGATCGTTGCCGTCATAAACAAATTGACAGCATCTTGGTTTGGCGACAAAGCCCCTTTAGAATCGCTCCAGTGATACTGTAAGCGTAACTGCATGTCACTCTAAATAAGTGCTCTGCTAAAGCCGCTCCATATACCAAAATGAAATGCAGGTTTCCGTTTTATACCACGCCGACCTCTTGACCCCGTCTGCATACGGTACATTATCACTCGGAACTATTGCCGATCTGTCCCGAATGATTCCGAGCAAAACGGGAACTACTCGAATTTCACGATTACGACGTATTCTAGACGAAAGCACTGGGACAATAATTCCCATTTTGCTCGGAATCGTTCGGGAAAGATCGACGATTCCGAGTGATAATGATATTCAGACGGGGTCTAGTCTCGCGTCACCAGCCTCTCTCTCTTACAGGAGAGAGTCTGGTAGAACAGACTACAAAATCTTGTTACCGCCAGGTGGCGAGTGTCCAGCTCAGAGCATCCGAATCTGATTGGCCAACGGCCGAAAAACATGGCTGCGCCCATGAAACGTATGATGAACGAACAAGGAACGAAACAGTCCGAGGGAAATTTTACCTTTTTAACACGTTTTATCGTGGTTTTCGCCGAGTGATATATAGAAGGCGATCGAGCCTGGTCGTTTGAGGTGGATTGCCGATGAAATAAAGTGGAATTGTATTGTATAAGGATCGATTTACCGTCTGGCTGAACTTTAGAATCCCTGGTCGGAAGTGACCTAATCCATGGCACAAAATGTAAGTCCTATTGTACAATCGGCTTATTCCGTCAATCGATGACCATGCATAGTCGTTCCTGCCGTGCTAAAAAGGTAAATTCCACCTCAGACTCTTTCGTTCATCATACGTTTCATGGGCGCAGCCATGTTTTTCAGCCGTTGGCCAATCAGATTCGGATGCTCTGAGCTGGACACTCGCCACCTGGCGGTAACAAGATTTTGTAGTCTGTTCTACCAGACTCTCTCCTGTAAGAGAGAGAGGCTGGTGAAGCGAGACTAGACGGGGTCAAGAGGTCGGCGTGGTATAAAACGGAGACCTAAATTTCATTTTGGTATACGGAACGATTTAGCAGAGCATTTATTTACAGTGCCAGTTACGCTTACAGTATCACTGGAGCGATTCCAAAGGGGGTTTGTGGTGGCATGCCAAACCAAGATGCTGTCAATCTGTTCATGACGGCAAAGATGGCTATTTCAAGGTTTAGCAAGTAGCGTGGCCAAGATAGACAGTGGTGGCTCCCATTTTACCATCAACCAGACTGTCTTCGTCAATAAACAAAGGCCCTCCCGCTGAAAAACGATGTTAAACATAAATTGATATGTTTTTCTTGTAGCACCATAAATCTAATACTTTATTATCTTTCAGGGCTATGGCCAAGCAGATCACAGCATAGCGGTGGAAATACTGAAGAAAAGGTATCCAGATTATGGTGACATCACATTCTCAAACGACGGATACTGAAAATGTGTTATTGTTGTCAATATTGACATGACTTTGGGTATTTATGCTGAGGAATCTGCAGTTTTAGCTGTTTTGTGTGAGCCAAGCTTGCAGCAAGCAATGTATCACATCAGAATGATTACCTAGTAGAAGAGCCTGTCTCATTATTTATTCTCTTAAAGAAGGGCAGCCATTGTACAAACTGCTTAGCGTTTGCTTAACTTCTTTGCTTATGTTTTACATGGTGTTTTACCCCTCTGACCCTGTTTTCGTGATCCTGAAGGAAGGGTAGTTGACAAATCCTGTGTACTGACAAAGTGTCCCTGGTGCAGAGCGCCACACTGTTCCCATTTCTCTGTCTTTTCCCATCATTCCCTTCATTATCTCCATACAATGGGGCACACACTGCAAAACGTGTGTAACAGAATTCTCTGTGTTCGTCTAAGGTTCCAGTCACTCGAAAAGTCATCTCTCCAGCTGTCTTTTGTAAACACTGAGAACAAGAAAACATTGCACTGAAACCCTCACCAGGGTCCATATTCATAAACATAGTTAAGTCAAAGTGTGATACTTATCTTTTGTGTTGAACAAAAGATAAGTGTCACACTTAGACTTAAGTCGTTTTATGAATGTGGGCTCACGTCCTGGCCAATGGGAGATACGGCTGGGGTCGACGTTGTGTTGTAAAGATGGAGAGAAGAGGAATAAACATACTGTTCATGTGACTAAAAAATGTATATTTTTATTCTTTAAAATGTTCTATCTCGAGCAGAAAATCGGCCATATAGCAAGGTATGGTGGAAAAAATCGGGCCCGCACTTTTGTACAAAACATTGCGTAAAATCGGTGATCTCTCTGATAGCACACTTTTTTTCCTGGGCTGTGTTGATGTAATTCTTGTGTATCTAAGTCAGTGACTTGCGTTCTTAGAGGACCTCGAAAGAGTCTCCTCATCCATCTGTCCTGCTTTGAACTTCAGTCGTTGGTCTTTCTCGGACTTGCGATGTATTTTCCTTGGGTGGTTGGGACATTCTTCGGGTTGGGCCACGGCGTCATGAAAGGCCTTCCAAAGGGCGCCGTGGTTAGTGCACACTGTTCCGCCCCCTCTCTTCTTTTGGGAGTACTGAAGAAAAAACAAGTGGTAGGAAACAAGGGGTCTTTCTACGTGAGTTTTCTCGCGCAAGCTGCCTCTATGGGCACGCGTCTCCGCCTGGTTCGCGTCTTTGCTGCGGACATGCGTGCGCCGTGATGTCGGAGCGCAGCTGTGTGTAGCGCGGCAAAAGACGGGAACCAGTCTCCTTGCTTCGTACCTGTCTGTTGATGTCACCAATACAAATCAACTTCTTGTCTCCTGAGATCGTCACTGCCCACTTGGCATGGTCCTTCGTTTCCTTGAAGGAGATGGAGAACGGCAAGGAAAGGGCTTTGACATTCTTAACCTGGAATTGTAATGGAAATTGGGCATATATGCAAGAAGCGAGTTTTAGTTAATATGATCAAAAAACACCAATTTTAACGCCCCAGCTGGTGCAAGTCCAAGGCGCGCTTTCCCGTGAGAGTTTTCTTGCGCAAGTTGGCTCTCAACGGGCAATTCACCATGAAGAATGATTGTTTCTTTCCATACAGCTTACGCTGTGAGTGACAAATGACTGCCATATAGTTCTCTTCGGCGAGGTTACCCGTACAGAGCCAACTTCCGCTGCGAGAGACTCCCACGAGGAGGGACGTCTGGTAATAATCGGTGCGATAAACAGTATTTTGAATAGGCCGGTGCTATTTGCACAGCATGCTGTGTAACTAAGGAGTGAATTCTTATTTACACAGCAAGTACGTATTCGATATTCATAAGCATCCCCGCCCACATTTTGCTGTGTAAATTAGGAAAAGATGATATTTTCACAGCGAAATTCTAGAATTCGGCAAAATAAGCCATACATTGGCCACTTACAGGGTACCAGCTTGGAGCGAATGCTACTTCGGCCTATTTCGATCTCCTCAGTATAACGTTTGATTCTGTGCAAGTGCATGGTGAGGTTACGTCCCCTACGTGGACTCAGTAAACTAAAAAGGACTACCGGGATTCGAACCCGCGACCTTTGGGTTACAGTCCACTCCATCTTTCCACTGCGCCAGTCAGCTGACTGAAGATTTCAGGCGTGTGAATAATCACTTCGTTGTTTAATACGCCCCGTGCATAAATTATCGTAATGCATCCTCATTATGAACCTCGCGTTTTCATTGGTTAGAATCTGCTGTGTAAGCAGTGCGAGAACTACTATTTTCACAGCAACTTGCTGTGCGAATAGTCACGGCGTTTTGAATATTTACCCCCAAATACTTCTGCTGCTCTGTCAAATCAATTTCTGATTCGCCTAACTTACACTCAGATCCAGTGGAATATCGGCCTCAAACCTGTTTGAGGTCGATGGGTCCGAGCGTATGCCTACCTCTAGGTCACTCACGGTACAGTTGGAAGGCATATTATCCCGTGTGCCATGCTGCCAAGTCTCCACGTAGAAACTAGTTCTGAAGTAAGGGGCCAGCAACGCACCATATAAATCTGAAGATTTAAACATCTTGGGCCGTATGCACCAAGCGAAGATTATCTTGAACTCAGGCTGAGCCACACTTTTCCATTGTCAAATCATGCCCTGGCAAACCTGAACAATTGAAAAGTTGTGGCTCAACCTGAGTTCAAGATAATCTTCGTTTGGTGCATACGACCCCATGGTAATATGGTCAGCTAAACATTCTAAAGGCGCTCTCCATGTGCAGAGCGATTTCTCGCGAAGCGTTGGCTCCTTTCATAAGGCCTGCTTTCCATTGGAGCGATTCCGTGCGCGGAAACGCTCGAAAGCATTGTTTGTTTCCGCGTCGTTGGTCACAGCGCGGAAAAGAACAATGCTTTCGAGCGTTTCCGCGCACGGAATCGCTCCAATGGAAAGCAGGCCTAAGGCCTGCTTTCCAATGGAGCGTTTCCGTGCGCGAAAACGCTTGAAAGCATGTGTTTTTCCGTGCGGTGACCAATGACGCGGAAACAAACAATGCTTTCTAGCGTTTTCGCGCACGAAAACGCTCATAGAAAGCAGGCAATGGGCAATCACCATTAGGCCTAATGGTTTCCTTCCGGTTTACGCCTCTGCAACACTAAATGACTGGCCATGGTTTGCCCATAGAGAGCCACTTTGGCCGAGGAAAACCTGACATCACTTCGTTCTGTGTTTCCACTGCGGGGGTTCTACAGATCTCATCATGATGTACGACGCAACAGGAGCTGCTGGGGTATGTCGGCTAAGACCACTGAGAGTACCTCGAGAGGGTCGCCGTCCCGTCCCAGGTCCCACGTATGCACACGCGACCTACCTTGTCCCCACGGACGACTCTTGGAAAAGCTGATGAATCCCTGTTGACCGTTTGACATCAAACTCGATACATTGGTGAGTGTGTCGCTGTGTTCCCCATCCACGAGCCTTTTTATGTCATCATCACTTGCATAACGACTTGATGGTGGAATGTTGTGGTCGTATACGGATGGTTCGCTGATGAGGAGTTGTTTGGCTGAAAAACAGAAGTTGACACTTGAGGCCGTATCCACCAAGCGAAGATTATCTTGAACTCAGGTTGAGCCACAACTTTTCCATTGTCACATAATGCCCTGGCAAACCTGAACAATGGGGACGCTAGCTCGACAGAGGGCAGCACACCGAAACCCGGTCCTAATACAATGGACGCCTTTTGTGTGGGAAATTGATCAGGACCGGGATGTCAGTTTCATTTCAATAGTTTTAATCACTAGTGACACCTATTGAAAAAGTCGGCTATCGTCCCCATTGAAAGGTTGTGGCTCAGCTGAGCTCAACATAATCTTCGTTTGGTGCATGGGGACCTTGGTATCTCCAATCGTGCGAGATCGTGACCTTCTGATCTTTTATCTCGTTGACAAACTATCGGAACATGAGCAAAGTTCCAGAGTACCCCGTGTGGTTGATATCAAATGTCAGCAGATTGATTACCTATTGTGTTGAAGTATGATCCGCTTAAAGAGATACACAGAAACGTCTGCCCGTATACGTGGCCTGAATGTGGATAGCAGTAGCCATCTTCTTTCCGTGGCGGGAACTTGGGAGTACTGTGAACCAACCAGAAGCCTTCTTTGTCATCGAAAGCCACCACGCCTGGAGTGAGTTAAATCAGGAGAGTGGTCAGAAAAAAAGTCCAAAATGCATGGAAACATAAAAAATAAACACAGTTCAATATGAAATTCATTTTGTAAGAGTCACAGAGATCATTCGGCCAGAGAATGCGTAAGAAAATGAAGAAAAACGTCGGAACATTTTAAAGCTGAACTGCACAACAAAACCAGATTTCATATGATTGTCATAAAAAGACTACCGCGCCACGGTGCGGTGTCAAGAGAAATACTGGCACCCGAAAGGCACTTCCAAAGTTCACCAGAACATCACAGAATGCCGTCGCCGTCAGTGACGGCCTACTCGCTGAACAACCGCTACATGAATGGATTGAGAGAGAAGGTCGTTTCGGAGACCCCTCTGCTGAGAGGATCAGTGTGCCCCCCCCCCCCCATTCGCTCAGCTCCAAGCCTTACCTTTCTGGTGAGCCTTTTCATCATATTTTCCTCCTACAGGTGTCTCATCGTTGAACATCAGGTATGCAACATCACCCTGCAATGCATAATCATGGCATTGTGAGATTTGCCCGAATCCATGAGGCGCATTCGTCTCATGAGGCCCAGGTGATTGTACGGGCGCTAAAACCTACACCGACAACCTCACAGCAGGCGCGGGTCCAAGGGTGGCGCTCCCGGCGCACGCCCGGGCCTCCGTTCGGCCAAAAAATCAGTAAAATCGACCGTGAAATTATGAAATTTGGAGCAAATCATTGAAATTCACCGCAGATTTCAATGTTTCTTGCACGAGCGCCCCCTCTTTTCCGAAATGGTGGGTCCGCCCCTGCTCAGGATATTGGAACAATGGCCCGTATTCTAGAAGCCTCCTTAACTCTAAGGTCCACTTTAATCTTTTGTATTCTGCCCTGAAAACAAGGTTCTAGAATACGGCCAAAGACTTACATTTTTGGGATTGTAAATCTGATTTAGTGTAAAACCGATCGCCTGACTTGAGTTACTGACGGGTACGTTTGACATGCGCCATGTCGGGTTGGCTGCGTCGAGATATAAAAACGCGACGCCGGATCGAACCGATTCTCTCGGATTATCATGGAGCTTGGGGAGCTTATAAGCAACAAACCTGAAACGACGAAGCGTGTTCTGGGTTGTAAACTTTATCGACAGGGCCGGAGGTGCTGTACACGGAGTTACAAGGGAGGTTTAGAAATCAAACGATAAACGCAAACGCTAACGACAACATTATTTTTTTACCGAAAATGCAACACCGGTAAAATCTGGTTAATGTGTAGTATCATAGATATTTATGGTAGTATGAAAAATAACGTTCGTAAAGTTTACTGTAGACAGTCATACACTTTAACTTTGGGAATGACAGATCCTGTCCTTATAGACGTGTCCAAGCCATCCTCCCACAGCAGGGCTTGGTCTCGCTCCTCTATACACTCGCACGCAAGTGAGTGGATGAAGAGAAGCGACTGTAAAAACCCCTGCTATGGGAGGATGTGTCCATTGCAGGCAGAGATCCGAGGGAGGTACATACATGTGCATTCAACTGAACGTTGGGTTTATAGTTTGTCTGGCTAATAAATAAGGAAGTAATTAATATTTGGCAGGCAAAATCAGCCGATATGTATCATAATGTATAAATTTTATTACTACGAGGAGTCATTTGAGCTAGTGGGCATGTAGTACAGGCGCAGAAAAAATATTATTTTAACCAAAGCACTTATGCGCGAGCTGGGATTGTATAAGTGTGGCGGCAATCGGGCCTATCCAAAATAGTATACAATCATCGACATGTTATGTTCGAGATCGATGAGATTTTGGAAAGCTTACCAGTCAACGGGCTCCTGGTTCTGCCCAATGCATCCAATGGCTGCCGCTGCACCGAAAAAACTGAGAAATACAGCGACAATCGTCTGCGTCATCTTGTCCGATAAGAGATGTAAATAATATACCTTCTGGTCGTTTATAAAGCCTATATCATCCGGGTCGTGACATCATTGAAAAGCTAGTCCCGTGATTCTTCCTGAACGTGAAGTGATCGCCGCCAAATCGTGGCATATCGTCCTGGAGATGGTCATGCGTTATTTCCCCAGTCATGGGAATCAACCCTGTACGCGGTAGGCCTACATATTTCATTAATGGGATAATGGCCAATCTGACCTTATTAAATAACTCAGTGCAGTAATAAGGCCTATTGGCACGCTGCGTTTTAGCATGAATATATAACACCAAAGTTTTAGGCTATATGATACAGCATTGGCAGAAGTACCTTTTATATACGAAAACATTTAGTTCATTCACTCCTCTCGCTAGATTTGTCGGCAATGAAACCCGACATTTCATCTACAGGCCAGGTGTGAAGGGAAAGAATGTCCTAGGAAAAACTGTCCGGGGAACAAAAGATCCTATTGTTACATTCTAATCTCTGACAATTGGTTTCTATACGCATGCCGCTAATTATTCCGTCATTCAACAATAGAAGTGGACACTTTTTACAGGGGGACACTTTTTACTGCTACACCGGCAATCAGGCCTGCCTATACACCAGGGACGGATCCAGGATTTCGGGAAAGAGGGTGCGCACTGTGCTAGAAACATTGAAATCAGCGGTAAATTTCAATGATTTGGCCCTTTTTGTATTCTTTGGTTTACGGGCCCGCTGACGCGGCAAAATGCCATGCCGAAAAAAATTGGGAAAATCAGTATCTTGTATTTCCGCCGAAGTTCCCGACGTGCAAATGAGGTCTTATGAGAAAAAAACAAGCAAATGAAGGTGTTTTTTTCCTACCGATCACGAATTCAGCAGTCACGACAGCTAACATGCACAACCAACATTAACAAAGAACAGAACTAGAAAAAGGAAGGGTTAGTATAAATGGTTGAGTAAATGTAGGAACAAGAGAAAGCAGAAAAGACTAAGGCATTTATAAAGAATTTTTTGGTTTTTTTATTTCTTCCGATTTGTCTAACTTGTCATTCTAAAGCTGAAAATGAAAAAAACAGGGTCGGATCCAGGCAGGGGGGGAGTGTCTGTGTGTGGGGGGCGTACGCCCCCTATTTTTGGCAGAGCAGTGATTTTTTTTAGCCAGAAAAATTCAATCACATAAAAATTCGAGTTTTTTGCTCTCAGATGCCAGGAAAATGCATCTAAAAGCCCTTAAATTGTCAAATTTTTCTGGGCTTCGCGGTCTCGGTCCACACCACACCCGTCAAGCTACGCCCCCTTTCTGTCAACCCTGGATCCGACCCTGAAAAAATGCACTGAACCGAAGTTTTTTAAGGGCTTGTGCTTCTGGCATGGGNCGGGGGGGGGGGGGAGACAGATTGGAATAATATCGCCCATTTTGGTCCTCAATTGTGCAATAATATTGAACGTGTATGGGCAGCTTTCTTCAGCGGGAGGGCTTTGTTTCACATTGACCGTCGAAGACAGTCTGGTTGATGGTAAAATGGGAGCCACCACTGTCTCAATCTTGGCCACGCTACTAGCTAACCTTGAAACAGCCAATGTGTGGATCTTTGCCGTCATCAACAGATTGACATCTTGGTTTTGCACGAAGCCCCATTCTATGATCGGAATCGTTCGACTGAGTGATAGGCCTACGGGCACTGTAAATAAATGCTCTGCTAAAGTCGTTCCATAAACGAAATGGGATTTCTCTCGAGATGAGATATCGAGATTGCCGCCGATGTAACCCAAGACTGCCCGCTGAAACACGACCAGACGGGTAAAAATGCATATGCATGATACTGTACACTAAGACGCGAAAAGGCCTCTCCCCGGGGACGAGGTTAGCAAAGGATATTGTTTGGAAAACTGGTGGGTGAGACCAACCCGACGGTTTCCGGTCAGCGGATTAACTTCCGGTTTATGTCGGTCATTCTGTTCGAAATTTTTCTCATAAAATCATGAAAATCTTGACCTTGTCGTGGGCTAGGTCAAGTTATGAGATGTCCTGACGAAAGTTTACGCTTTGCTTGATGGCACATTCAGCATTCCTATGCTGTTTGTTTGTTTTTATCCATCGATACGGTGGCAGAATGGGGTGAGTTCTCGAGTTTTTACCAGTTTCAGCCGGTTTTCTCACAGGGACTTGAGGCATGCATTGCAGGGGTGGTGGGTGTGTTACAGAGGTCCAATAACACACCCCCGAGTAATGCCACGGTATACTGACGTATACCTAGGAGAAAAATTCTCCTAGGTATACGTCAGTATACCGTGGCATTACTCGGGGGTGTGTTGTTGGACCTCTGTAACACACCCACCACCCCTGCAATGCATGCCTCAAGTCCCTGTGGGTTTTCTACAGTGCATAGCAATGCATTTTTTGCATGCATTGCACTGATGGGCCTGTCACATACATGACAGTGCATGCTGAAGCGAGAGTTGTAGGCCTATAGATCCATGCAAAAAGTAGGGAACAACGTTTACGAGAATTTGACCACACATGCCCTTTTCAATTCACGACTGTCGCCAGGTTCCTGGTCACTCCCACTAATTAAACATACCAGTGGATAGCTTAGAACCTTGGGATCATGACGGTCATTAAAACTTGGGAATCCATAACTGCTCAACGGAATACTCGCTTTGGAAATCTAAAAGTTTGACTTGAAAAAGTTTACAAAACCAACGTGGGACGTCAGTGACGTCGTTGACGTAGAGGAGAAAGCATGGGCGCTGGCCGCGTCAACACTGACGTGACGCTGCGCCTTGACTGCGTTTGGCCTGAAGACGTTGTTCCCAATCAACTGCAACGATCTATAGTAGAGACACCACACAGCTCAGACCTATTCTAAATAAATACTTATTTTATCATGCCAGAGTGGAAAATACATGTGTAACTCAAAGAAAGATAAGTTGGAACGAATTTCAGACAGAGACAGTGCCCCCAAAATTAAAAAAAAAAAGGAAATAGTAGGCCTAGCCTATCCTCGATTCAGATCGACGAAATAAGAAGCCGCATCGATCGAAGAATAGGATTAACAATTGTTTGCCATAAAGTACGTCACTTCCGATCGGGGATTCTAAAGTTTACCGGTAGATCCCGCAGATTTTATGTTTTTTGGTTTCGTTCTATCGGGCCATTTTCTCTTTTTTCACTTCAGATTTTAAAAATCAACATTGATAATGTTATACATTAAACACTAACTTCTGAAACGTACGTGTATGTCACAAGGTGAACACATAAGCAGAACCAGAATGCCAGTGCAAGTTCCACAGTGGACGGAATACCTGAATTGTCCTGTTTGTTTGAACAAGTACAATGATGGGGGCCACCTTCCTGTCAGTCTGGCATGCAGTCACACGCTCTGCCGATCTTGCTTGTCGAAATTGCATCAAAAACGATGCCCTTTGGATCAAAGCAGTATCAATAAGCCTGTGGATCAGCTTCCTGGGAACAGCGTGATTATCCAGCTGGTGGGTGGTAAGGTTTCAAAACCGAAGAATATTGCTAGCCTCGTGCAGCCGGAGAACGAAGCTCATTTCTTCACCACGATGTCGTTTGTGGAAGATTTGGCCATGTTTCTGAAGAATGCTCCAAACTCCACTCAAGGTAAGAATGTTTGTTTGTCTTTCTGTCCACAGTCTGATTATTCTCCCATCATTGATTGTCTCCACAAACATACCCAAAGAAATTTTGCAAAGTCGCAGGCACTGGGTCTGAAGTGAGAATGGGATGCTGCAATGTTTACTTCCCTTGACTATAACACATATTCACCCGACAGTAGTAGTGTCCAAAAGGGGCAGGCTGCTTGCCACTGGATATCTGAATCGGTAGTTAAAATCTCGCCAAATTTGGTACATGAGCTGAGGGTTGTATTATGCCTTTTCAGTGACAGGTGAAACTGGTACAAATGGCTCTTCATCTCTTAGCCGCTCGATGCAGCGCAAGCTTGTCTCACTCATCAACTGTCAACTTGTTGAGGAAGAAGGCCGAGCTCGAGCGATGCGGGCAGCGAGATCGTTGGGTGAACGTACGGTCACAGAGCTGATATTACATCATCAGAATCCTCAGCAGCTCTCTGCAAATCTCTGGGCGTCGGTGCGAACCAGGGGGTGTCAGTTCCTTGGTCCTGGTGAGTAGAATACTATTAAACCTCTCTACTGAGGACACATTTGGTGCCACCCATTGCTGTCCTTTATTGAGAGGTGTCCTCCTGGCAGAGGTGTGATTACGTTCAGCATATTTCATGGTGTATTGGAATGTTGGTCTTTTATTTTCAGCTATGCAGGAAGAAGTACTGCGACTGATACTGTTAGCTCTGGAGGATGGTTCAGCCCTGTCAAGGAAGGTCCTGGTGTTGTTCGTGGTGCAAAGACTGGAGCCACAATACCCCCACGCATCCAAGACGGCCATCGGTCATGTGGTGCAGTTACTCTATCGGGCATCCTGTTTTAAGGTATAGGATTCATATCACTTCCAGAACCTCGCACATCAAGGCTGTCTGGCCTCTCAGTACAAACCTCACAGCGTGTCAAACATGTACTAGCTGGAGGCTATGACCTAACCTGTACTTAAAGGAGCACGGTATTGAATCTCAAATGCGTTATTTGACTGCCGATGTAGAGGGAGCCACCTAGCGGCAGTAACACGAACTACAAAAATGCATTACAAAATGTACGGAGGAAATCGGGTCAACTCGCCAATACGTCGTTGGTCCCTGGGTTGGAGAGTGACACAGTGGCCCGGCTGTCGAGAAAAAGTGGCAATACCGTGCTCCTTTAAGCTTTGCCAGGTTTCATCCAAGCTTCAATCAGGCCAGCTGAGGGGCTGTGAACCAAAAAACTTCATGATGTGGCCTAAATATAAATTATTCTTCAGGTTACCAAGAGAGAAGAAGAGTCATCACTGATGCAGCTAAAGGAAGAATTTCGAACGTATGATTCCCTTCGCCGGGAACATGACTCGCAGATCGTGCAGATTGCAATGGAGGCGGGCCTGCGTATCGCACCGGAGCAGTGGTCCTCGTTACTATACGGAGACACGAACCACAAGCCTCACATGCAGTCCATTATGGATAAGGTACGATCAGAGAATGTGCCAGACATGAAAATTTCAGTTTATATTGCACCAACGTTTCCAAACATATCCATATCATGAATACAGAAGTTTTCAATCATTTTGCAGCTTCAGACACCGCAGTCCTTCGCTCAAAGTGTTGATGAGTTGATCATAGCGTTACAAAGAACTGGTGACCCAGGGAACCTGTCCCATCTCAGAGTCCATCTGGAACTGTTGGCAAATATTGACTCGGGCCCTGGTAAGTGTTTCTAATTAAGTGTTATCTGGGTAGAGTTGTCAGTATTCGGTTGACCTCTTACACATTTATGAGAAGTGCCAAGATCATGGGTTTGGAATTGTTCACGAAATAACTGACAAGTACACCTCCTTTTTTAGATACTGTAGCGCCCTCGTGGGAGAACCTCGAAGCAATCATGAAGTCCACGTACACGATTGTGAAAGGCCTGGTGGACTTCATCCACAATAACAGCCTACAGAAGTATGATCCGCCGAATATCCACGGGTCGAAGTACAAGACGAGTATGTGTCGTGACTATGTCCAGAAAAAAACCTGCCCGAGGGGTGTGAATTGTACATTTGCGCATTCTGTAGACGAGATGGAGAGGTAAGATTTGACCTACTTTTCAAGGTCATGATACTTCTGATACTTGTTGGCATGTGCGCTCTCTCAAGCACCCTCTGAGACCTTGTCAAGTCTTATTTTGAAAAAAATCTAAAGGAACGGGGCAATTCTTTCAGATACCGAGCTAAGAATCGTCGCGGACGCCTCCAGATGAAACCAGCTGGTTTGAAAGATGATATTAGTGAGATTTCCGACATCGCTAGCTCGATCTCGCTGATAAGTACTGTGGGTAGCGACGTGTCTGAACCGTTAGCAGAGGAGATGGAGACGGGAAGCATGATCCCGTTGAAGTCAGAGAAAGTCAAGAATGGAACAAGGTTGGCCCTTCTGACAATATTGGCTGATTTGTATGTAATGTAGGAGGAAACCTATGGTGTCAAAGAGAGGCACCCATTCTATCGCATGAGTATTGGGGCCGACTGGGAATTGAACCTTGGACCACAGAGGTGATATGACAGGCACAAGATGTTTCCACTGCACCAATCTGGCAGTCCAAATCCGAGGGAATTTTAATTCGATTGAGGGACACTATTTGGCACTTTCCTCTTGTATGAACTACTTATACAAATACTTAGAAAATGAGTGCAACACCTTGTTGAAGATCAACTGTTTGTTGGTCCGAGGACTCGTACAAATGGTTGACTACTTTCCTCTCTTGCAGTGTTGGTGGATCAGGAGACCCGGCACAAATCTTACCGGTAGAAAGGGCTTTGACGTCTGTACCGGTGAAGTCTGCCACTAATATACAACCCGGTAAAGACTTCAACATGCGGGACAGCCATCAGTATCAAGTGGGCCGAGAAGCTTTGGAACTGCAAAGCTCGGGGAAGAACATCCCTGCTTATGATGCTCAGCGCTATCCATCTCCAGACAGTAAGTTTGTGAATTAGTGATCGTAATGTTTTGATTATACTTCTGGTCCTGTGATAAATGTAGGCCTTGTTAGAGGTCCTATCTCATTAGCCTGAAACCACAAACAAAAATTAAACTTGTGATTTCTCCCTTTTTCATCCAGGACTTCATATGGCTAACATTGTCGCCAGAGGTCTCCACCAACAGGCACCTTCTCAATATCACCCCTCGTTATACGACGAGCCGTACCGTTATCCATCACGCTACCTCCGACCTCCGCAGTACACAGGAGAACAGTACTACCGATCGCTATCTCAGTACGGTCCGAGGGCAGGAATCAGAGATTACTTATCACCGATT
Organism: Notospermus geniculatus; assembly: GCA_002633025.1. NCBI lineage: Eukaryota > Metazoa > Nemertea > Pilidiophora > Heteronemertea > Lineidae > Notospermus > Notospermus geniculatus. The sequence continues at coordinate 84,653 of NMRB01000778.1, read as the reverse complement.
GGTGGCCCGCGCTATGGATTACATCGATCTACTTATAGGTATCCTCAGGTGAGTGCATACCTACCTACCCAGCGTATTTCGGCGTATTTTGTACGCTCAAAATTGAGTTTTTACGCATTACGATTTGCAAGGAAACAATATGCCGACTGGCGTCTCCAAAATACGATGTGTTTTCAAATAAAATACGTGTGAAAAAGTGCCTCATTTCATCATTGTTTTTAAGCCTGCCTTTTGTTTTCCTTGTCAGTACTAGCAGAAATATTGCCCAACAAATAGATCACTAGCCTATCCATACACATCGGAAACCCCCAACCAAATCCCCAGACGATGAACATAGCGCGCCATGTGCCACTGCTGACCATGCTCTTCAGAACGGTAACTGCGCATCGGTTTGCGCATCTGTCGTAAAACTGAACTCTGTCTCACCTCAAGTTGGCAGTGATTCATTGTACGTTGACCTAGAGGTGTCTTATCAAACTTGCAGCAAGTTCCATGAGTCAAGCGATCGTCACTTTCATGAATTGAATGATTGACGGGTCATAAACACAAGCTTGCCTTTGATCTCTGACAAATGTTTGAGGTCAGTGTCCACTACTCCTGGGGCACTGGACGTAGTATTGAGTGGAGTTGGTGAAAACTATTGAATATTATCTAAGGCCTAGAGTCACTGCCTGATATTAACCCTTGATGGTTGAAGATGGCAGAGGCTATGCTCATGGAGGAATATTCCTCCATGGTAGGCCTATGCTCGAGCATTCAGTAATGCGCTTGCTTGGAATTAGGTGGGAACACAATGATCAATACAGTGTTGGTAGTCTTGGTATGATACAATGTAGGCCAGGTTGGCAATTGCCAGTAGGGCCTAACTGATTTGGCCCCTGTGTAATTTTGACTGTTTTTCTGATTAAGGACTACACTTAAAGTGGAGAAAACTACACTGATACGAACAACCGCAGAATTTTGCGTTTCGATATTTTACACTGAAAAGTGTCATTTTATGGTTATTTCTCGAAAACATTACAGCCAGCTCAAAGTTAGGGTAGGCAGGTCTGTGAGTGGGGAGTGCAGTGGTTGAGTGTGAGACTCAGGACTGAGAGGTCATGGATTTAATTCCCAGTCCAGTTGCCACTTTGTTGATTTGATGACGTTTGCATTGGAATTTCACATGTAGATTCCTCAGGTTTCAAAATTTCCCATATTTTTTCAGAGTACTCCACGCTCCCATGTCCTCCAGGACCTCTATCAGCGTCGGGAGGAACTACTCGCTCATCTTGGTCGGAGCAGCACGCCGCCCACCACGCGCATACCAGATTATCGGGCCAGACCCTCGGGTGCCATGTCCTCGAATGTCATATCACAGAGGATTCAAACGGACACGCTTGCTGGTAGCCAAAGGTCCGTGACGCCAGCGGATTTGGCTCGGTCAATCAGTGATACTGCCGGTACCATCCAAGTTAATTCTTCTCTTGCCAAGATACAGCTGGCAGGTAGGTTTGTTTGCATTCGCTCGCAGAAGTTACTTTCCAATCATGCACAAGTGCAGATCTGTACTACCCCAGACATGGACCCAGGGGTTCCACCCCTTCCCGCTCTCGGCAACCAATATATTTTCATAAAGACTGGCCAATTGCTTCTCAGAATGTCAAGGTTCCCCTTGGTATGGGTTATGGCCCCTGTCAATGGCTGCCTATGGCAGCACCCTCAGATCCCCTTTTAAAAAATTCTGCCTCTGTACCTGTATACTTGACAATATTCCTGGCACCCAAGATTTGCTTGTGAGAGGAAGATGAAGTCAGAGAAGAGGAACTTCCTTTTGAAATATGCTGTAAATTGAGAGTAGGGACACTAGAGATAACGGTAATAAGATTCAACAACACTGTTCATTTCAGAATTAGAAGAGAAGGAAAAGAGGAGGGTGAAATGTACTGAGGAGGTGCCGCTGTCCATGTACAGCGCTTGGTCCGAGGGGAACGATATGCCGCTCTGTTATGAAGAGTCAATAGGCAGTGATTACGAGTACGAGGAGAAGGAAGTAGTTATGACATGTGCGCCGGTGAGTTACGTTGTAGTTATTTGAGACCGTATAACGACTTTTTGCTACAGTACTGTTACACCAGATTTGTGTGACTCATTCCTGGGTTCACTTCTCCAAGAAAAAACACTCTCTTCTCCACTTGCAGCTCTCATCAGAAGCTGAAACTGAGGTGTTGGAGACGAAGACGCCAGACTCACCTGCGGTCACAGAAGTCGCAGCCTCGATGTCCGGTGAAGAAAATGAAGAGACTGATACATTCAGTGTGGCCGACTTGGAGCAGTTCCTCGCACTCGCTGATACGTAAGTGCTGTAGTGTAATTTCATCACCAAGGCATAAATTTGGGCTGTCAGAGTGGTGCAGTGGAAACACGGTGCCTGTCACCACTGGGGATCCAGGTTCAATCCCCTGCAATTCAGACCTATTCTTCATGTGGTAGAGAGGATGACTGCTCTATGTACCTTTATTGTCTACATTTGTTTGTTCTCTTTCAGTCGGGATGAGGACAGCTTCATACCATTCACGGATCGGCCCATCGTCTCCAAATATGGCCCAATCTCACGTTCAGCACGTGCTAAGATCAAGTCGACAGGGCCTTTGGATGCCACAGCTACTCATGAAGGGTCTGGTACGACCCCCGTAACAGCTGTGACACCTATGGAACGCCCTTATCCAATCACATCTCAGGTTCCTAGTCGTTACGTCGGAAATGCAACCCTCACAGCCTCCATGGGACATTCAGTGGCTCGGAGCCTCCCCACTGCTGATATGAAGTTAGAGAGCATTATAGCTGCACAGCCTGTTGACCCGTGTTCGCTACAGACAATCAGACAGAGGTAGGTCACATGTTTGAAGATTGCACTCTAAAAATGACTTGGCACAATTAAGTGTCAGTCCACGGATAGACCATGCAAAATCTGCAAAAAGTGCTAAGGTGGGCAGTCGGCAGATCTGGCTCAAATTCCTACCAGAAGGTGGTCTTGGGGCACAATAAAGACATGCCAAATATTTCGGAGATTGGTCACACCGTTTGGGAGCAAGGGGCAAAAATACTGCCAAAAAATACCTTTTTTTTAGATAACACCAATTTTTCATCAAAATACTGTCCATTTCAGTGAATTTTCAGGCGTTGGCAGGCAACAGCAGTAGATATTTTTTATATGTCAATGAAAATAGATGCCCCCTGTAATTTTTGTCCATTTTTCGTTTGTTCCAAATCACTCTTGATTTAAAGGTACAGTGCTTTTTCGCACTCTTGTCAAAAAAGGTATGGTTTGGTCTACAAAGAATTATGGACCCTCTGCAGGGGTGAGGAAGGTGAGCACATCAGGGAAAGGAGTAGGGGGATGTCTCTCTTTATTAAAGGAATAAAATCTTTGCCCGCTCTTTCCATTGCAGAGATATGCAGCTGCATAAATGCACTACTGATGTATTACGGATGCACGCGTACATCAAAACGTCTACATATACACAGGCATATCTCTGCAATGGAAAGAGCGGGCAAATATTTTCTTTTTGTTTTTTAAAGATGGAGTCTCACCCTACAATTTCAGACCAGTTTTGTCATCCAGGACCCTGCAGAGGGTTGACCCACTTGTGACCCCCATTTTTA